>RSEH01000131.1:0-131229 GCA_006503475.1 Stentor roeselii
GATAGCTTTGAGTGGGACCTGGAGAAGATCACTTCTGCGAGGAATAATGAATCAGGTTGTAGTGAAAAAACTGTAAGTGGAGCGAGTCCAACAAAAGAGAATGATATCAGAAGATTGATTGAGGGATATGGACTTGATAAGAAAATTATACAAGAAATATCGTTAAAAGAAAATCAAATCAAACAGAAATATGCGAAATTACTTCAAAATTATAATAAAATAAGGAACTGGAAATTAAATACTTGGATTAACTTTATTATTGAAAATTACCCTAAAGAACTAACTGGGCTTTTTTCATTACTTGATAAAAATAATGACTATTTTATTAAAAAAACTCTGAGAGTAATAGATTACAAGACACAAGACACTATAATTGATTTAAAAATTAAATCTTTTAAAATTGAATCGAAGACATCCCCAAAAAAAGAAATTTCTATTTTTATAGAATTAGAAAACAAAGATAAAGTTAAAATAGTAAATAATATTTCTGAAACTATACTTTATCATGAAGAATTTTATACTGCTGGGCTAATTTCTTATATTCAGGAAAAAAATAAAAATGAAGTAACTATTACAGAAGAAAGTAATTATATACTTCCAGGAAAATATATTGTTATAAAAAAAAATAAAGAATATGAACTAAGATCTCAGACTAAAACATATTCAATTAGAATAAAAAAAACCTAAAAATGATGAGTATCAACATGTTTATATAAATAATATACTTAAATTTGATTCTGTCAATAGCTTTGATAGATATAATCGAGTCAGCGATTATATTGATAAAAAAA
The DNA here is from genome assembly GCA_006503475.1 of Stentor roeselii. Classification (NCBI taxonomy): domain Eukaryota; phylum Ciliophora; class Heterotrichea; order Heterotrichida; family Stentoridae; genus Stentor; species Stentor roeselii. The sequence continues at coordinate 792 of RSEH01000131.1, forward strand.
AACTTGATATAATTGATAAGGATTTAGAAGAAAGTATAAAAGTAATTGATATAATTGATGCCAACTCACGAAAATTAGAGCAGCGTCAAATAATTTTATCTGAGAAGAATATAGTTACAAGATACCTCTTACACTATCAAAGTTTGAGAGAACAAATTCTAGATTCGTATATTTCAAATCAATGCAAAACAATACAATTATACCAAATAAGCAATCTTAGTAACTGTAGTGAAATTAATATTGAAAATAAAATCAATGAAATAGTAAGAATATACCGAGAAGAACTAGATATTATAACAAAACCTGAAAAAATTCTAATTAAATGTGCAATCGACGCGAATTATGAGAATATTGTACAAAAAGAAAAATCTTTAACTGTAAAAAGATGTATTAATCTACTCGCGAAATCAGATGAACATTTAGAAACACTGAAAAATCAATCAATCGTGCTATTTTTAGGAGGGACAGGTTCAGGAAAAAGTTCAACTGTTGCTTATTTACTCGATGCAAATATTGAGTTGATTAACTCGAAATTTGGAGAAAAAATAGTCCAAATTATTGAGGAACCAGAAAATTATCCAAAAATAGGTCATTCTGTTGGTACTTCAGAAACTTTATATACACATGGGTATCCACTAGAGTTAAATAATTCGAGTATAATACTTGCGGACTGCCCAGGATTTCGAGATACTAGAGGAACTGATTATAAATTCTGTGCAAGCCTCAGCATTGACAGTACTATCAAGCAGGCATCAAATATCAAAGCCGTGGTCTTGGTGGTACCTTATACCACATTTCTTCTAGATAAAGGAAAACTTGCATTAGAAGAGATAGAAAATATTATTGATCTTTTACCTAATTTCAAAACAGACAATTCACTGTTGAAGTCTATTTTAATTATAATTACAAAATCATCAGAATACACAAATGTTGAAGATGGATTAAAGCAAAGAATAAATGAATACATAAATGAAATAAGTCTAGAAAAAGATAAAAAATATCAGAAAGAATGTTATATGACTGAAATTTTTTGTAATAGATTATCGATTTGGAGGAAATTACAAAGTTTAATGAGAATGGGTCATATTAAATTTATAGATATCGCTGATGATAGAAAAAAACAAGATATTTATAATATCTTAGAAAATTGTCCGGAAATCGAAAAAACACAATTTAATAGCTCAATGCTATCCTATGAAAACATCAATATGTTTGAAGATTTTATTACAATGTCAACTCATACTTGGACTACATTTATGATTCCAAGATTCATGCAAATTCAATCAGAAATTACAAATTTAAAGAAGACTAATGATATAAATGAAAACAAAATTATTCAACTTGATAATCAAATTAATGAATATAATATTATTATCGAAAATTGTCATCAATATATTAACGAACTCAATGAATATAGAGAAAAACTTGATCTTTATAAAACTAAGTCTGAATCGAATGATTTTGATTTTCAATTAGCAAATGATAATGAAAATAAATTTTATGAAAATTACTTTAATTACCTGAAAATTCTTAAGCAAAACCTAAATTATTATAAGGATAGCTACTCAATAACTGAAAAGGATCATAATTATATAAAAAATAATATTGAATTCATTCAAAATAAAATAAATTCCTATGCTGGTTCGATAAGTAATCTTTCTGAAGGGTACGAGAAGAGAATTTTATTTGAATTTAAAAAAATCTCTCCAAATGAAAATTTAAAAGTAAGATCTTTGAAAGATAATTCATTTGAAATAGCTGTAAATGAACTTAGGGATCCTCAAGGTGATGAAATTTTAAAAGAGGATCTTGATTTAGGAGAAGCCAAAAATTATAAAGGGAGTATTCGTCATATTGTAATTCTCGATGCGAATTACGAAATGGATACTAAAAATGATACTCGTTCACAAAAAGGTAAAGAAACATTATTTGTATACGAAGGCAATAAATTTAAAGCAGAAATAGAAGGAAAAAATTTCGAAACTTTAGGAAAACCTAAAGAAAATCATAACAGAATGAAAATGGCTTGGCCGATTACAACTCACTGGAAAGGAAATGAAGCTGAAATTCCTTGGTTTAAGATTTCTCATACTTTTCTCAAAAAAGAAATTTATGAAGCTGAAATAAAAAATAAAAATTCAGAGCTTCTCAAGTATCTAAAAGAAAAACTAGAGTTAGATTCAGAATTAAAACAAACTTTCGATAAATTAAAACAATATAAAAATTCAATCGCCTATTTTGAACAAACCATTGCTGAAGAAACAAATAAGTATAATAATGCAATGGATGATACTAATTATAAACTAATTATTACGCAAAAACAAAACGAAGATCTACAAAATTCTTTGAAATTTATAAATTCTGAAAATTTGAATATCAAGAATGAAGTTGATAAAAATCGAATTAAAATTTTCTCTTTAAGTAAAATATTAACATATTCTGCACTGGCTATCAAATGTGAATTAAAAAGTTTTAATTGTCTATACAGACTATGCTCATTGATAATAAATAATCAAATTGATGGGAACTGCGGAATAAATGAAAAGAAGCTAATCATTCAAAATAGGGTAAAAGAATTTGTAAAAATGTATGAAGATATATCAGATAGTATTCAGAATCAAGTAGAAGGAATAGTTAGTGCAGGATTAATTTAAGTATATCATCAATACTAAAAATAAACTAAACATCTTAAGCCACTCAATTTCAACCATATTTAACCTCCCTTCAATTTTTAACTACTTCATTTATCTCCTATCTTCCTACTCCAATCCCTAATCTTTTATTATCTCAAATCATTTATTCTAAATTAATTTCTCATCCAATAAATGTCCCAATCAGAACTAGTAAACAAGCTAATCGAAAAAGGCAAAATATCAGATCCAAAAATCCTAAAAATCCTAAAAAAAGTAGACCGCAAGTATTTCTACAAAGGTTCAGGAGTCTACGAAGACAAACCCAAAAGAATCGGCTACAACGCTACAATATCAGCTCCCCACATGCACGGGTATGCTTTAGAGTATCTAAAATCCCACCTGAACCCAGGAACAAAAGCCTTAGACATAGGAAGTGGAAGTGGTTATTTCACAGTTTGCATGGCAGAAATGATGAACTATAATGGAAAAGTAGTGGGAATTGAACATGTGTCGACCTTAGCACAAAGCTCGATTAACAACATTCAAGAGTTTAATTCTAGAGCAATTGAATCAATTGAAATAATTAATTCGGATGGAAGACTTGGATGTCCTGAACAAGCTCCTTTTCAGGCTATTCATGTCGGGGCTTGTATTGAGTCTGTTCCTGATGCACTTATTGAACAGTTGGATTTTGGAGGACGTTTGATGATTCCTCTTGGGGAGACTGAATCTAGTCAAGTTATTACTTTAGTTGATAAGGACTTTGATGGGAATTTGAGGTATTCTCAGGGGATTAAAGTTTATTTTGTTCCGCTTTGTGATCTTTCTCGGCAGTTAGATTAGAGTATTTTAAGGTTGAATTTTAAGAATATTTGAGTAGAGGTTTTTGGTTGAGTTATTGTTTTAGATTTTAGAAGTTTAAATATAGAAGAACTGAAATATCAAATAAGATTAGTTGTATTATACAATATCAAGATTTTAATAAGATTTGATAATAATTTAAATAGTTATTATATAAATCTTCGTATATCTAAAATATTCAATCCCTCTTCCATTAGTTTAGGTAATCTATTGAAATATTATAAAGCGAATCTTATACTCCATATTATAACTCATAAAATAATTTATGTCTACTCAAGATATCATTAGTGAGTACCTAGATTCAGACTCTTTATCATCAGCAGAGTCCTCAATTATCTCTATCAAATCAAGCAATACTCCAGCCATTTCAAATGAATCAGTAGACGACTTTTACGAAGAGATAAAAAACGAGACAGTCATGCAAACCTCAAAACTTCAAAGCCTCTTATCCCACCCAAAATCAAGTATAATCTCAATGAAATCCAAAAGATCAGAATTTACAAAAGACTCAAAGTGCTTGTGTCTTCTTTTCTAATTAATTTAAATTTAGTTCTCACAAAGGTAGTTACTTACTGTTTTAAACACATTCATAAAACAACTAAAACACCCAATCAAATCTAAACTTTTCCTGAAAGAAAATAAACTCTTGCAAGCCTGTTAAAATTCCACAAAAATCACTAAATTTCTTTAAAATCTTTAAAATCCTTATCATGATCTCTACACCCTGCCTTCTTTCGCCGATGTATAAATGTCAGCAAGGCAAGTCAAAAAAATGATCAACAAAAAAGAGTATCCTTCTCTTGCCGAGGCTGAAAACTCTTCAGACGATGAAAAACCCGAAGCAAAAAACAACAGATTCGGAGGTTTCGACTTATCTGAAGAATCAGAAGAAGACCTTTCAGAGCCGGAAGAAAAACCAGAGATCAGCACAAAAATCGACTCAAAAAAGCAAAAAGTCCAGGAAAACTTTGATGTGAGTGACCTGATCGAAGTTCCTCAGCAGGAAGAAGTGAAAGAAACAAGTCAAGACTCATGCCTCAAGCGCGACAGTAAATTTTTTGACAGTGAGTCTGAACTTCAGAAACTTTTTCAAGAAAAGAAAATCAAGTCAAAAGCGCGTTCAAAGCAAAAGACTTTCATCTTGACTCCAGGACTTTCAAGTCCAGGGAATATGAAAATTGGATACCTTCCGATTATGGAAAGGAAAAACTGTTTATTTTACTTTGAAATGAGCAAAGGGTATTTAAAGCTACACTCTGATTATCTTTTTGCTGTTGAAAGTAATGATCCAGGATTGCTTCATGAGTTTTCTTATAAGTACCCGTTTCATGTTGAATGTCTTTACCAGATTGCTTTGTTTTATAGAATGCAGGCGAAATATGAACAGGTTTATCAGTTCTTGGAGAGAATACTTTTTGCATATCAACTATCCTTCCACCAGCAATTCTCCCCAGTAGGAAAAGACGTGAAAATGAGTTACTCGAGTTCAACCCTAACCAAAGTCTTCTTCCGCTCCCTATTTCTCTTTATCGACTGTCTAGGCCGAAAGGGTTGTTATCGAACAGCATTAGAATTCAGTAAATTTTTGTTAAGTCTCGACCATCAAGACCCTCTGGGAAGTTTATTCCTTCTCGACTTTTACTCCATATCAACCCGAAACTACGACTACTTCCTTTTCTTTTCCAGTCATTTCATGCAAGAGTCACGTAATTCACCTCGAACCCTTCCCTTGCCGTCCAGTCTCTACAGCCTTGCCCTGTGCAAGGCGCATCTTTCAAACAACTTCAAAATCACATCAAAAGACTCAGACCGTGCCTTCGAACTGTTCAACACATCTCGTTTGCATCAAGAGCCTCCTGGAGTGATTTTACTTGTCGCTGTCAGTTCTTTTCCGAGACTTTGCAGAGACTTGCTTAAAATGCTTAGTCCTTCATTTGAGTTCACTTATGATGAAGGGATTTCTGATTGGGACTACTCGTTGATCAGTCATATCTTTGTTAGTCGCAACTTGGAACTTTGGAGAAATGACTTAATTATTAACTGGCTTAAACAAGCTGCCGATGAAGCGGAAATCGTTGGAAGGAAGGAATTTGAAGATATTTGGATTTATGAAGGACTTGATGTTGAAGAGTTTTCTTTTAATGCGAGGAATTTATTGCCGGCTTTTAAATGATTATTTTTTATTTCTAAGTATTGTGGCTTGTCGACGGTTGTGACAATGAGAACAAATCGCTTGAGCTACGTATGGGTTTCTTCGTAGACAGACTAAGCAGATCCGGTCATCACAATTAGGACAAATTAAAATGATAGATTCTTTGCATTTAAACTCATCACAAAATCCACACAAAAGCAAATCCTTCTGTTCTCCAAAACTTGCATCAATCCAATAGCACTGTTCTTTTCTTACACAATCTTGACAAGGAGTAAAGTCTTCGCCTAAGATTTTAACCTGAAGAAAACAACGCAAACAATGAACTTCTTCTCCTTTAGAAATTTTCGCTCCACAGTTCATACATGAGCGACTGACAGGTACTTTCGCTGCAGAAGGCGATGAAAACTGAGACTTTAAGAACCTGTCGCTACAGCCTGCGCACTTCATCAGGTAATTCGAACGTTTTAGCTCTTTTGAGCACTTTGCGCAGTAAAGACCTCCACAGTAGGAGGTGTTTGATGATTCTACTTCTTGTTGGACTGAGACTTGTTTTCGCTTTTCTGATTGTTTTTTTTCTTCTTCGATTCTGCGCTTTTCTTCTTCGATTTTACGCTTTTTTTCTTCGATTATTCGTGATTCTTCGGATTTTCGTTCTTCGGCTTGACGACGTTCTTGCTTTTTCTTTTCGGATTGTTGATCGTCTTCGAGGCGTTTGTTTTCAGAAGATTTTTGTTCTTCTTCTAGTTTTCTGTTTTTTTCGTCTTCTTCTAGTTTTTTCTTTATTTCCTCGTTTTTTCTTTTTTCTTCCTCTTGTTTTTTCTTTATTTCTTCATTTTTTCTCTTTTCTTCCTCTTGTTTTTTCTTTATTTCCTCGTTTTTTCTCTTTTCTTCTTCTTGTTTTTTCTTTATTTCTTCATTTTTTCTCTTTTCTTCCTCTTGTTTTTTCTTTATTTCTTCATTTTTTCTCTTTTCTTCCTCTTGTTTTTTCTTTATTTCTTCATTTTTACGTCTTTCTTCTTCTCTTTTTTTCTTGATTTCTTCGTTTTTTTTTCTTTCTTGCTCTTCTCTCAACCTTTCATCTTTTCTTCTCTTTTCTTGTTCTTCTCTCAGCTTATCTTCCATCATTTTCTCTTCAAGCAGTCTTTTTTCTTCAGCCTGTTTAATTAATTCAGCGTTTTTAGCAGCTTCTTTGATTATTTCTTTTCTTTTATCTTCTGCTTCTTTTAAATCTGCCTCTCTTTTCTTTTCAACTGCGATTTGATAATCTTCTCTGATTTTTTTCTGGTTTTCAGCAGTTCTGAGTTCTTCAAGAGCTTTCCTTTCATTCGCAATTCTACTCTCTTCCGACTTTCTAATTTCATCTAAAACTTTCCGTTGTTCAGCAATTCTCTTCTCATCCTGAGCTTTTTTTTCATCAGCCACTTTTTTCATTTCCGCGATTTTCCTTTCTTTAGCAGCTTTTTTTTCATCAAGAAATCTTTGAACTTCAGCAAAATTTTTTTCTTCAAGTTCTCTTTGAGCTTCATCAATTTTCGCTTTTTCCTGAATTCTTTTTTCATTTTCGATTTTTTTTATTTCCGCTGCTTTTTTATTCTGAATATTTTGAAGTTCCATCTGGGCCTTGACCTCTTCAAGTCTTTTGTCTGCCAAGGCTTTTCTTTCTTCAGCGATTTTTTTCTCATCTTGAAGTTTTTTTTCTTCTTTTGACTTTCTTTCGAGTTGGATTCTTTCGCTTAAGAAACGATCTTCGATCATTTTTTTTTCGTAGGCTTGGCGACTTTCGTCAAGGATTCTTTTTTGCTCGGCGAGTTTTTTTTCGTCTTCTTTACGTTTGTCTTCGGCTTGTTTTCGCTTTTCTGCGATTTTTCGCTCGATTTCTTTTCGTCTTTCCTCGAGAATGCGAGACTCTTCGTTTATTCGAGCCTCGTCACGAATACGCTCCTCTTCTCTTTTTTTAATTTCTTCTCTCAAACGTTCTTGATGCTCAAAATCCTTCTGCGATGCAATAATTTGTTGTTTTTCTTTTTCTTCTTCTCTTTGTTTAAGCCAGCTTTCAATTTGACGTTGTTTTTCTTGTTCTTTGGCAAGGTCAAGTTCTTTTGCTACCTCTCGAATAGAGTTTGATGGATCTTGAATAGAAAAGTTTGATTTAAGGAAGCTTGGCTTAGATCTGGTTGACAGGTCATGACAAGAAATGTTCTTGAAGAGCGAGTTATCGAAACTATATCCAGTTGTTAATGAGTTGTTAGTGTTCAGCTGAGTCTCAGCTGATTTTTTTAGCTCGTTGACCTGTCGTCGTCGATCTTTTAAGACTTTTGAACGAGTGCGCATCCGATTTTCAGCCTCAAGTTCCCTAATCAATTGAAGTTCTTCACAAGTCGGGTACTTAGAAGGTGACTTTCTAAAAAGCAAAGGTGAATTAGGAAGTGACTTCTGCCTAAGACTATCTAAAGAAACCTCAGCCTTCTCAACAGGACTTTCATTATTTTTACGCATGTCTTCACAATTTTCCGATTCTTTATTCAGAATGGAGCTATTCGAGTGATAAACAATATACTCATAAGGATAAAGAATCAACAACGATTGTCCTTTAAACATTGTGACATGAACCATAGGGTCACTAACGAGAATCTTGAATTCTTTACCTTTTCCATTCATTACAACAACGTTAACTTTCATTCTCGTTGAAAAATACTCGATTAGATGAAGATATTCAGTTTCACTTGATTTACTTTCAGGAATTTCTATGTTTTCTTGCATTTCGCTGAGAAATAAAAGAAATGATTGATCAAAAATCAGAGAGTTTAAGATTTTCAATTGCTTCTTTTCGAATAACTCTTCTAGATCGTCAAATACTTCTTTGTGGCGATTTTTTAAATTAGATGAATCGATGAAGGGAAAGATACTGAGAACTGTTGAAAAGAACTCTGATAATTGCTTTCCTTTGCAGTAAATCAGCAGATGTTCAAGACCTGTTACAAACAAGTTACTAAAAATGCAGTTTTCTGGAATTTCACGGCAAGTTTTAAATGTTCGACTGGGAATAGGCAGGGACATCGTGGAAAGACCTTTAACTGGACGAATAGCCATTTATAGTAAATATAAGTATAAAATAATGATTCACAGTTATTGCAAAAGAACTGAAGAGGCAATATTTAAATGAAGCAACCCTAAATTATATGAAAATATCTTTGAATATTAACATTTTATAATGAAATAACTTATAAGAAATATCTTATGATGAAATATTTTATAATGAAATAACTTCAGCGAATATAATCAGAGGTTTTAACTGATGATATTTTGAAGGGTCTTACTTATATATAATTTCTCTATATTTCGCAATAATTTGAGATCTTTTAATATATTTACATTAAAATCATTAGTTTTGATTTATTGATGATCTGAAAATTTTAAATTAACTGCAACCAAAATTTTTATTTAATTTTTTAGATCTTTGGATGAAATCTTTTATTTCCGCTTAAATTTGGAATTTCTACTAGAAAATCATATTTCTTGAATTATAATCTTCGAATTGATTACTGAAAGTTTATCAGTCATTGAATAAATTAGGTGTTACTATGAAAATCACATTCAAAAGAAAAATTTTAAGGTTTGTTCAATGATACTGAATTTCCTAGCACGCCCTGAATCTATTTTCTAAAATTTGTGATAACATAGAATATTTGTGGAATTTCTTCCTCACAAAACTGTAAGATTTAGCCTCTAAAGCCCATCTTAATAAGATTTTAACAAAATCAGCTCCTGACAACTCCTTTTTATTAAAGTTTCCATCAAGGTATCCTTATCAACAAATACACAAATTATATCTGCGAATTTTTGAATGATATTTAAAAAACTCAATAAATCCTTTAAAAACTAAAAACTTCCTAAAATTTAACCATTTCATTAATTCCAATTATTTAAAAGCCCCTGTCTCTTCAATTCATCTAAAATAAATCCTAAATCTCCACTTTTTTTAAGATGTTCAAGACCTACCCATGTTTCCGGTAAAGAAATACAAATATCCGATTTAAAATTCTTTAAAAAAACAATCTCATTCTTATCACCCAGTACAATTTTAAACTTATCCCCAAAATCAAAAACTTCAATTCCAACTATTTTCGAATTCAATCTATTCACCTCTCTAAATTTCTCCAACAAATTCATTTTTTTCTCTAATTCCATTTGAAAACATTCAAAAATTTCACTTATCTCCATAATTTTTTTCAAATAATCCTCATTCTCAATCTCCTGTTGAAATTTCCGTTCATATTCTTTAACTCTTTCTAAAATTTCATTAAATTCCGCAATCAACTTCGAATCAGTTTGTCGATATGCATATTCCATTGCAAAAACTTTAAGATTTTCATTAAATTCCTGATTCGCATGTTCAAAAACAAAACGATTCAACAAGTAAGTCTCTTCAGCAACTTTGTAAAAATTTTCCATTTACTAAGATCTTTCAAATCTTAATGAAATTAAAAAAAATCTAAAATATTTCACAATTTTGACAAGTTGTCGAATTTTCTTCAGTTTCATTTCCGAGTTTTTCGAAGCTTTCATTGATTTTCTCGATAATTAGTTTAAGTTCGACATTTTCTGATTCTTTTTGTCTTAAGTCCTGCTCGCTTCTTTCGATTCGACTCTGGATCTTGAAGATCTCTTGATGCAGTTCTTTTATTTGGTCGATTAGAATGTTGGAAGGGTCAGGGCCTTGTTGTTTGCAGGAGCTCATGTCGCATTCTTCGTATTTTAGGCTGTCGTGTTCTTTGTTTTCTTGTTCAAGTTTTTCTTTCATTTTTAGAATTTGCTCTTTTGTTGAGTTCGCCTCGTCGATTATCTCGACTACGGAACCTTTCATGTCTTTTAGCTCGGTTTGGTATGATTTTAGCTCTTTTGTCGCTTTTACTCCTTCGTTTCTGCTCTTTTTGTTTAGGATTCGAAATTCTTGTAGTTTGTCTTTAACTGCTCTGCAGAGCAGGTTGTTGTTTGATTTTAGTTGCTTGAGACTAGGTGACTCAACAGATGAATCTAAATGATCATGGTCGCTAGCTACATCTGAAGACGATTCCTTCTCTTCATCAAACGAAAAACTCTGACTCGAGTCCAATCGAAGGTCTCTCCTAGAAGAAGAAATCGAGAGTTCCTTTAAAGTTTCTTCGAGTTCATTAGGGACTTCAACTCCAGAGTCCTTACTAAGATGATTGATAATATTAACCTTATCAGTGACTTCCTTGAGGAACTGTGATGAAACTCCTTTGGCTTTGTTAGTTCTTGCTTTACTCATGAAATTATTACAAAATATCTAAAAAATTCCATTAAAAGTCGAAGTCAATCTCGTTATCTAGTTTTATCTAAAGCATAAAAGGCAGGTCTGCGTTTTTCACTCCTTCTCCGATATAGACACTGCCGAATCTCGAAGTTCCAGCCAAGTGGAAAGCGAAGAACCCTGGCCACAAAAAGTTCTTTAAAGTTCCTAAATTTCCACTGGGGTCAACTTGTAAACTCCATGAACCTACTGGTACATCTTTTTCAATTAAATCTAAAAAGTCATAAGTGAAAAGAGCGTCATCAGTATCTAGCTGGTCACGTTTTTCAGTACTTTGAACATTCCTAAAATGCAAATATCTCCTGATATTTCCTACTTCCTTCCTAGCAAGTCCCTCAAAAGCCTTATTCCTTGTAAGTTCATGAGCAGGAGTGATCCTAAAAGCTCCTTCAGGTACAACAGAGCAGTCATGATCAATAGCTCTAACAACATAAGCAAGTCTATCAAGTTCAATAAAATTCTTCGGTGGGACTTTATCTTCTTCTGTAGAAGCAAGACTATCCTTATCAGCATTTTCCTCTTCTTTATTCTCTTCTTCATTTTCAACAGCAGGTGCTTCTTTGAGTATTTTTTCATGTTCACCAGTGAAGTTAACATTATGAAGTTCAACAAGTTCCTGGTCATTCGGGTTGATGGCAGAAAGTTCCACAAACTTCCAGTTCAAAGACGTGCACCAGAAAAAACGCTTATGAGGAAACTCGTATTGTCCTTTGTAGTTCAAGGACATTGCAATGTAGTAATCCCGCGTTGAACCCTTGATCTTTCCCCAGAATAAGACTTCTTCGAATGAGTCTAACTCGTGGATTCGTAAAAGGGAAAGCTTTAAGTTCATCTTTTCTTCGATGTTTAGGCAAACTCCTGTTGGCCAGAGAAGCGAGATGTCTTCGGAAAGGCTTGAGTGCAACATTTTTATAACTGGAAGAATATGGAAGGAGGGTTTAGAAAGTTTTAGTTTTGATTGAGGGTTTTAGGGGATTTTTTTGGGTTAAATGGGGGTTTAGGGGGTGGGTTTTAGACGTTGGAATTTAGGAGAATTTTAGAGGGTTTTTTTGGATTGGGGATTTGGAAAGTTGATGGATTTTTATTGTTTTAGGGTTTTTAATGGAAGGATTATAGAAAAATTAGGGGTTTAGAGAAATAGTTTAAGACTCTCAGTCTGATATTTAAATATGAACACCCTAACAGAACTTTTGAAAACCGAAACCGATCAAGAAAAAATCAAGAAAAGCTACGAATTTTGGAAAGCTGAAGGTAAACAGCACTTATTCATCGATATCAGCATAGCACATTCAAATAAAGAAGCTCTTAAAATCATTTTGATTTCAGAAGGGCCAGAAATTTTTCAGAAAGCATATTCCAAGTAATTTCTAATAAGCATTAGTAAATTCAACCCGATGAAACTCATCGGCATGCTTGGAAAACGTGATCAGAAGTTGTTATCTCTTCAAGAATACCTCAATCAGCAGATTTTTATGTCAAAGGCTTGGGATAGAAAAAAAACATTTATTTGGATGCACAGACAGAAGAAGCTTCAACTTAAACTGCCTGAATCTTTGAACTGCTACCTGGTAAAGAATTTCCTTTAACTAAACTTTTATTGATGAGGTTTTGCATTTGGATGATTTTTAGAGTAGGATTTTTATGGTTAAACATAAAGATCATTGTGTTCTGTTTATATCAAAGCCCAGAAATCTAATAAAAATCAAAAATTTATTATTAGGATATAAAAACCAAGATTTTGTCATAAAGAGATGAGCTCTTTACAAAAATTTAATTTTTTATACACATTTCTCATTAAAACTAAAATATGGAATTTTAAACTTCCCTTAAGATTCAAAAATTGAATTTTTTTTTAAATCTGACTATTAAAACAACCACAGTTTTAATTAAAACACTAATAACCAAGTAGTTTATACCTAAAACAACTAGAAAAAGTTTAAACCTTCATTCTGATAACCGTCTTAATAAATGTCACTACGAGATTTCGACATTCTTTCAGAAATAGGGGAAGGCGCCTACAGCAAAGTTTACAAAGTTCGTCGAAAATCCGATCACGAGATATACGCTCTCAAAAAAGTAATCCTAAAAAAACTAAACACAAAAGAAAAAAGCAATGCCTTAAACGAAATCCGAATTCTCGCAAGTATAACCCATCCAAACGTGATATCCTACAAAGAAGCCTTCTTCGACGATGACTCTGAAAGTTTATGCATAGTGATGGAGTACGCTGATGGTGGAGACCTATACCAAAAAATCCTCGATCATAAAAAGCGTCAAACTTACATGAGTGAGAATTTTTTATGGCACATTTTAATAAAATTAACTCGAGCATTGAAAGCTCTGCACGATTTGAACATAATGCATCGAGACCTGAAAAGCGCCAACGTTTTTCTGACAAAAGACGGAAAAGTAAAACTCGGAGATTTGAATGTTTCGAAGGTGGCGAAAGAAGCAATGAACCACACACAGACGGGAACACCTTATTACGCAAGTCCTGAAGTGTGGAAAGACGAACCTTATGATGTTAAATCTGATATCTGGTCACTTGGATGCGTTTTATATGAAGCCGCTGCTTTGAAGCCTCCTTTTCGAGGAGAGGATATGAAAGCTCTTTATAAAAAAGTGATAAAAGGCACTTTTCCTCCTTTGCCTACTTGTTTTTCTCAGGATTTTTCAGATGTGCTTTCGTATTTTATCATTGTTGACCCGAAAAAACGCCCAAGTGCAGGACAGGTGCTGAAAATGACCCTTGTTAATAAAAGAGTTAATATTAAAGAAGAAGGAGAAGATGCACTTAACTCGAGTCTTTTAGGAACTATTAAGTTGCCTTCGAATATCTCGAATATCACTGAACAACTACCTGAATCGAAGTACTCAAGTAAGGCAAAAAGCGAGCAGGTCACTAGCAGGTCGCCTTTGCCTCAAATAGTGATGCTCAATAGAATGAATAGGAATAGTGATGAGGATAGCTTGCATTATCGAAATTATAGCAGGTATGAAAAACCTGCTAATGTTAGGAATATTTTGAGGGAAAATTATGGGGCTCTTAAGTTACCTAGAGTTAAGTATCCTCATCATGTTCATTCTATGCATGAGGATTTACTTAATCAACATATTAGAAGAATTGATCAGATTTTGCCGAAACAGGTTGAGAGGAAAATAAGAAGATATTAATATATATAGAGGATTTGTAATTTTAGAGTTGGGTTATTTGAGAAAGGTTTTAGAGGATTAGGAAATTTTTTTTTGGGATTGTTTTTTTGGGGTTTTTGGATGGATGGGTAAGTTAGGGGTAGGCTTGTTGAGTTTTTATTGAAAATAATCCTTGATTGTCTACCCTGGTGGTATTTAACAAGAGATGTGGCCAACTTGAGTAATTTAAGATATTGTTATTAATGTACTAGTGTAAAGATACTCTACTCTTAACCCTTCTCTATTTCACTATAAGCTATAAAAATGTCAATAGAACATTCAAAGCAAATATCCTTGATAGATTCACTTCTAACCACAAGCCAATCAGAAAGATGCGAAAAGGCAATAAAGTACTTTATATCTAAAAGTGATTCAATCGCCACTTGCACTCTTTTCCTTTCAAAATTTCTAGAATCTAAATCAAATTTATCATCAATCGATCAAGGCAAATCGCTCGAAGCCCTTCTCTCAACATTTCCTTCAAAATTCCCATCATCTCCACTAGTCTTGTATTCCATTCACGTCTTCACAGGCGACTATTACAAAAACTTGCAAGATTATCTACATTCCGTCCGATTCTACGAAAAAGCTTTAAACTCAATGCAAGAAATCAACATCGGGCATAAAGAAGAGCTTTCATTAAAAACTTCAGTAATTGAATGCTATTACAACATTCAAGAATTAGAGAAAGTCTTTCATTTCTTCGACCAGGTTGAAGAAATAGTAAAAAATATTGATTTGGACCTTCAAGGAATGAAAGATTATATAAAAGTTCTTAATATTGTCGCTTTTGTTAAATGTCGAGAATCGCTATGGCGTCAGGCTGTTGTTCTTTTAGAAAAAGCGAAGGAATTTATTGAAAAAATTGATGAAAAGACTGATGTTCTTGCAAGTGGATTGAATAATTTGGCTTTATGTTATTTTAACTTAGCTGATTATCAAAAAGCTTCCGGATTCTATGAGAAAAGCAGAGAAGTTTATGAAAAAATTCTTTTGGAGAATGACTTTTTACTTGTAACGATTAATTTAAACCTAGGAATCTGTTTCTGTGAAGAAGCTTTATACGATCGCGCAGTAGACTGTTTGAAACTCTCAAAAAAACTCCTGAAAAAATACCATGAAAACCCTGTAGAACTTCACAAAATCAACGTTTATTTAAGTATCAGTTACTACTACCAAAGCCTTGAAAGCAAGACGATGAATAAACTATTAAAAATTCTAAAATCTTGTCAAAATCCAAATCTTTCAATTTACGAAGTTCGACTTTCTCTTTACCTGATGGGTTTTTTTACTTTAGAAGAGAAATACTTCGAGTATTCTCTGAACGTGCTTCAACAGTCGCAGTTTTTATTCGAGACTTACATAAAAACCTCAGACATCATATCCTTACGCACTTCCCTTCATGTAGGCGAGATTTACCTGAACCAAAACAAGCTAAACGAATCTCTTTACATCTTTGAAACTTGTCTTGACTCTTGTAATTCACACTTCTCTGAAAATAGTCAAATTTTCATAAAAACTTCTCTTTTCCTCGGGTGTAACTTAATTTTACTTCAAAGTCACAGTCAAGGAATGGAACATCTTAACAAAGCAATGAAAAAAATTAAAAAAGAAAATTTTTCAGTCCAGGTCTATTTTTTGCACACTTTTCAAAGAATCTTCGAATTGCTTCACAATGAAAAAACGCCGAAAATAATAATTTCTGAAGAAAGTTTCAGGATTTATCAAGGTTTTACTTCAGTTAATATCAAGATGAAAATTGAAGTCCTCGTCAATTTACTCGTCATGCTTGACTGGCTTCATTTTGAACGTAATGAAATGGAAAAATGTATTCATTTTCTTTACTCAGCTCTTGATTTTATAAGAAAATTTTCAATGTTTCCTGCATTATTAAGCGATTTTCATGAAAAAATCGCAGTTCGGTTTTTAATTAAAGGGGATTACTTGAAATTCCTGCAAGAAATCAGAATTTCTTTGAAGTTTTCTACAGATTTAATGAAAAAAGAAAATATTTGTTTTCAGGTTTGCAACTGTTTTGATTTAATTCAAGATGAAGCGATTATTTCTGAATTTATTTTAGAAAATCTAGAAATTTTAAAAAAGGCTTCAGGAGAAACTCGAATTATTTTAGCTGAAACTTGCAAAGGATTAGGAGAAAAATTTGAATATCAAGAAAAATTCGAGTTTTCTCTTCAATTTTTCCATCTTTCACTAGATTTTCAGTTAAATTTAAAGAATTTTTCAGAGCTGAAATTGGGAAAGTTGAATATTTCTATCGGAAATGTTTACTTCAAAATGAACAAAATCCAAGAATCCAATTTTTATTTCAACAAAGGGTCACAGATCCTTTTAAAACTATCAAAAACCTCATTTAACCTAGATTTTTACGTGATTATCATAAAAAAACTTCTAAATTTAAACCGATTCTCAGAGGCAATCATTTGGATTACCTACTCAATCACTTTATGCAAAAAGCATCAACTTCTCAATCGAGATTCTTACTTTTTATACCTCCTTCTCTCAATTTGTTATGAAATGACTGAAAATCTTCAGTTGTCTGAAAGATCCCTTTTAAATTCCATCGATTTACTCGAAACAAAACCAGGCCCGATATCAAAAGAAGAGTCTTTAGTCTACGAAAAACTCGCAGATCTTTACACAAAACAAAAAAAACTCCCTGAAGCTTTAAAAATGCTAAAAAAGGCAAAAAATCTCCAAAAGTCCGAACTTTCTCAAAACCAGTCCATTTTCTGGATCCTTCGAAAAACCATCAGATGCTTACTCATTTTAAAAAATTACCAAAAAGCCTACAAAAACCTTTTAACTCTAAAAAATTATTCTAAAGTTCTGATCCCTTCCAACAGTCCTGAAATTTTCGCAGTTGACTTCGAAATAGGCGAGTCTTTACTCGGGCTTGAAAAAATCGGAGAAGCGACAGAATTGATAAAAAAAACATTAACAGCTGCAATAACTTCTCTTCCTTCTTCACATCCTTACCTTGCCTACGGCAGAGACCTGCTCTTAAAAGCCTTAAGCTGGAAAAGTTCTAATTGTCAATAATAAATCCTTATTCCTAAACCTTCATCAATAAATGGCCTTAGACCAAACCAGGGTAAACGACAAGTCTCCTGAAATCTACCCAGAGCTTCGAAAACGTGAAAAAAAAATCCTCTTCGGCGAAATCTCTCCAACAGGCGAGTTAATCTTAAAAGAAGCGGGTTTATCACAGATCCCAAACCATTTATTTCAAGAACAATGGGAATCCGTTCTTCACCTTGACGGGCGAGATAATCTTTTTACTTCTTTGGACTCGCTTCCAGTTCTCAAATTGAAAAACTTGCAGACTCTTGACTTGCGAAACAATAGTCTTGAAAGTTTAATTGAAAGTCTCGGAGACCTTAAGTCTTTAGTTACTTTGAAGCTTGATAATAACTCGATATCGGCTTTACCGGTTTCTTTGAAAAAGTTGGTTAATTTAGAAGTGCTTTCTTTGAGTAATAATCGACTGCCTTTTCTGCCTAGTGCTACTTTTGAGCTGAAAGGACTGAAAACTTTGATTTTCTCGGAAAATAAAGTGAAGTATTTACCACCGACTATTGGGGAATTGAGTGGATTGCAGGTTTTGTATATGCATAAAAATCACTTCTCGCAATTACCGCTTACTTTGAGTAATTTGGAATGTTTGAAAGAACTTAGCTTGGAGTGGTTTAGGTATACAAGCCCGCCTTTGCCGAAACTGCTTAAAGGACATATTGGAGAAGCTATGATCGCTTCTTTGAAAAATATGTGTCTTAATTTGGCACAGAATAAGTTTGAAGAATGCTCTTTGTTGTCGTTTTTGCAACATTTTAGTGAAGGGGAATTTGATATTAATCAGCTGGATATTAAGAAAAGGACTTTATTACATTTGGCGGCTTGTGAAGGGGATTATGGAGTTGTTCACGGACTAATCAAATGCAACATCGACATCGACAGAACAGACAAAGACGGTCTCTCAGCAATGTCTCTAGCCATAAAATCCGAGCAAATGGACTGCGTAAAAGTCCTTCTAGAGTCAGGAGCAGAAGTAAACGAAGGAGGAGGAGCATTAGGTTCATCTCTTCACTTGGCAGCTTTTCTTGTCCAGCCATGGCTAGTAAAAGAGCTTTTAAAGCGTCGAGCAGATGTAAACCTCCGAGACTGTGAAGGAAACACCCCGCTTCATATTGTTTTAGGAGTTTTTAACAAGAATCGAATTGGAAGCCAGATGATTGCAGACATCCTCATCGAAGCTGGCGCTCAGGTCAATGCTTTGAATAAGGAAAGCTGGGCTCCTATCCATCTTGCTGCTAGAAGAGGCCAAAGTCATTCAATCAAATGGGCCTTGAGGCAAAATAAATTTTTGAAAAAAGCTGGAAGGGAAACTATTGACTTCAATTTGCAGGGAGGAAGTCATTATTGGACCCCCATGCATCTTGCCGGACATGCAGGACATTTTGAGATTGTTGAACTTTTGGTTAATTCTGGCGCACAATTGTTTATTCGAAATTCTGATGGACGGACTCCGAGACAGTCCTCTAAAGGAGATCTCGCCTTATTCAAATATTTAGTCAGAGCAGAAAAAGAAATCCTAAGAAAGCAAATCCACTCAAATAAAGACTTAGAAGCCAGTCAAGTCCTAAACGATGACTCTTCTCATCCTGATTCAATCTGGGGTAAATACCAGCAAGTTTACAACCTGGCATCATCCGGTAAAGGAAAAGAGTTGAGACAATCCGTGAAGGACCAGCCCGAAGACATAATCCAAGCCGACACAATTTACTTGAGCCGAATGTTGAAGTTTCCAATATCCCTGAAGTCCTCAAGTCCTTTAGTCATGCTAGAGTCAAAGTATTCTGAAAGTACCAAAGAAGAGTTCCTGCTAAAATAATAATGTATTTAGACTGAATTCTATCATAAATGAACGCAGATCAAAGCACATATCAAGTTAATACCTGTTACTATCTTTACACCTTGCTGAAACTCTGCTTTTTGATGGTAATCATCTTAATCATTGACTCTTGTTCATCATCTCTTCACATCTATTCAATTTTATACACGACAGTAGAAGCTTATGAACTACTAACAGGTATTATTCACCTCTTATTTCACTTCAGATTTCTCAGAAGACGATACTTTTTCTATCTTGACATCGCGAAATCCTTTCATGAACTGTAAAAAATACTTAGTTTCCGCTTCATGATCATCATCGCATCGACATCCTCTTTAATCAAATCAAGAAAATGTGCATCAAGTCCTCAAGGTCTTCTTATTCTTCTATTAATTTCATTTGGATACTTGAAATACTTATTTTTTATCTGTGCTATTTGCGGTCATTGCCTGATATTCCGCAGAGCGATTCTTTCAGAAGCCGAGTTAAATATTCCCAACAGTAACGAATTCGTGAATCAAGTCCTTTCAAAGTACAAAACAACCTTAAAAGTCTCCGAGGACTGCCCCATCTGCCTGAGTTCAACTGAAACTGAAGGAGTTGCCTTATCCTGTGGGCATACATTTCACTCTTCCTGCTTAAAAAACTGGATATTCGTGAAAGGGTCCTGCCCGATATGCCGTAAGTCCCTTCATTAAGTAACTATTACATTATCCAAGGTTAACAAGGCACCTTGCAGAAAACTCGCTTATCTGCATATTAACATTTCGAATATTTGAAACTATTAAAGGAATCACTGAGTTTCGTAACATACTCGCTCGACAACTTGACTTTGTCGCAAGACAACTGAGGACCTGCAAAGCTGAGATCTTCGCAACGTCTCTGTCTTTTTGAACCAACTGGATTAAAGCTGTTGGAATGTCGGCGATATTCGCATATTCGCAGTATTTGTCTGGAAGGCCAAAGACGATGTTTTCGTTGTACTTTGAAAACACTTCGATTTCACTTACTGTTAAACAACGGTCGTATATGCGGAAGTCGCAAATGGTACCAAAAGGGTTTTTTCCTTTCTTGTTGTTTGCGAAGTATTTGAATGTCTCTTCTAAGTTCATTTCTTTTGCAACACGAGTACTTTCATTGTTGACTCTTGCTAAGATTTTCTTGTCGATTGTGTATGTTACTGCGAGATGATGCCAACCTTTTTTTAAGGATTTTAAACTTGACCATAAAGGGACTTCTGCACCGGTTTTCTTGTCGATTGAGTAGAAATAATCGTCGTTTGCGGCGATCACTGCACCTGTACCGCTTTTCCCTTGGACTAGGATTTTATCTCCTTCGGGTAGAGGAATGCGAAACCAGGTGCAAACCGTCCATTCTTTAACTTGTGGAAAAGTAGGAATGATAATAATTTCACTTTTCAAAAACTCTTTCCCCCAGTTCAAATAAAGCCCAGATCCCCTTAGCAATGGATTTTTTTTCACAGCGACGGCTAAAGTATGGTTATTCGAAGCATCAATAACAAAACTTGAGTCAAACTTAAACCAAATCAAGAGTCGTTCAGGACTTCTCAAGATATTATTCAAAGCATAACAAGCAACAAGTTTAATTTCATCTTCATAGTCACTAAGCATGAGCATGATAGTATCAAAGAACTCATTGGTATATAAGACACTTCTAAGACTTTCCTTCAAAGCAAGAACAGCTAAGGTGCCAACAGCTCGATACCTGATTTTCGTGTTTTGAGACCTGCACTGAGAGTTAACAAATTTTAGCTTCTCATTAATAATTGACTGGACCTCATTACTAGGAAATGAAATACAAGTCAATCTCGCCAATTTCAGCATATTTTCAATTAACTCCTGAATATTCTCAGTTTTTCCAGTTTTTTCATTTTCTTCAGTAATTTCGCTGATATTCGAATAATAACTCTTATCAGCCATTGTGAAAAAAAAGTTGGTGTAGAAGGTTTGGTTGATTAGTTCGGTGTTTTTGACTGATAAAATAGATAAAATGGTTAAAGTACTGCTTCTGTCAATTAAATGATGGAATTTCTCGAAGTTTTTGATGAGCATCTCGGCGAATCCGTAGTACTCTGCCTGAAGGTCGAGTCTTACTGATAAGTTGACTAAAGACTTTAGAGCAAGTCCTTGAATCTCGGGATTCTGGTCCTGGATCAGCACAAATAGTGGAGGGGGTAAAGATTTAAATAGCTGGTATAAAGTGTACTTTAAGCATTCAGTTGATAGCTGATGAATCAATATTACCACTCTTTTTTTGTTGTCATCGTTTTGAAGTTCTTTGAAAGTGTTGAGGATCTCGTCAACCCACTTTTTCTTGGTAAAATAATTAAGCTTGGCCTCATTCAAACAAAGACTCATCAAAGCCGACTTAGCAGCGAGTCTCGAGTCTCCTTCCGGTTCATTAGCAAGATTATGAAGAAGTTTCAAAGACGATAACTGAATAATTTCTCTTCCTTTTTCCAATTTACACAAAGCCTGAATGCACATAGCAGCTGATCCTCTGACATCCAAGCTATTATGGCTAAGGTACTTATCGATTATAGCAGGGAAGTGTTCGTCAAGCAGGTACTTTGCAACATTTGGTTCATCAGCTGACTTTGCCAAGGTGCTCATGACGATGGTCACTTCATCAATTCTGCTATTTTCATGTAAAATATTAAGAAGAGTCGCAATTATTCCGTTGATAACAAACTCTTGTTTATATTTATCTGCCAGATTTTTTATTCCCATCAGAGCGAGGATGCGTGTTTCTTCATTCACTGAGTTACTTGAAGCGAGTAGTAAAGAGTTCAGGGTGTAAAGCGGGTTAAATGAGTTTAAATCGTTGTAGTATTCACTTTTCAATGTCAGAAAGTTCAGGATTTTCACACCGATTTGCTTGAAGTCTCGCTTCGCTGTCATGCAGATCTTGTTTATAGGCCCTAGAAGCTCCTGCTCGAATAACACCTTGCAAATTGAAGAGTCTACTGTTAACAAGGTGAATAATGTTTCATACGCTTTCATACTTATCTTGTTGTCCTCGTTTCCACTACTTTTCCACATCATGCAGTAGATTAGTGATGGGATTCCTTTACGGCCTTCTTTTAATTCTGAAAGAATAGAATTGCGTTGGTTCACGTTTAAAAGCTGGTCGCGAAGTTTGGTTAGCGAATCGAGGATGTTTGACTCGACTGATGTGAATTGACTCTCGGATTTTGCTAAGATTATTGATGTGCATAACTGCTCGATCACCGACTTTTCGTTTGATGTGCTGTTGCCCATATATTATGAGAGGTTAATTATGTTAGGATTTCGCTTTTTGCTTTGATTTAAATAGCTTTAGAAGGAATAAGGACAAAACCAAGGAAATTAACAGAAGTACTATCATTAGTACTGTCAGGTATGGGTAGGTAATTAGAAGGTAGTTTAGCATGGAAAACATCTTCTCGCAAATGATCAGATAGAAAACTGAAGAGAGCGAAAGATATTCTGTAATACACAAAAGGCTCAAAGGAGAGATTATAAGCTCTACATTGCTGGGAGATACGGAATAGAGAAGGGGTATTTTTGAACGGAGTTTAATTGTAGAATCTAGGAGGAGCAAGGATGAGTAACTTAGGATCGATATCGAACTGTTTACTCGGGAGTAGTAAAAAAATAATGGGTTGATTTCGAATGAAGAGGATATGAAAAAAAGGTTACTGCTTATCCAGAAACCAAGGAGAAATCCTGTGTAAATCATTGAAAGTGAACTCTTGGTTTTACTTAATGAATCGTAAGTTGTAAATGATAGGATTGGTGATTTGAAAAATTTCAGCATCAAATAAAGTGTTAAAAACATTCCAGATCCAATAAAACCACTCTTCGCACTTTCAAAAATTTCAAAATAACTAAACTTAATCGGAAAGAGTGCATTACACAGAAAAGGAGCAGCTGCCAAAATAACAACACTAAGAGGTGCCTTCATATTTAACTAAACCATCCATAACCTCCTATAAAAATCCAAACCTTTAGCAATCCAAAACAAATCTTTTCATCTCAGCACAAAACACTTTCCAACCAACTCTTTCTTTAACACCGACACTATTCAAATCCTCTAAACTTTCCATAATTTTCACTTCCCACCTATTGATAAAATCATTATCAATCTGCAGTCTTTCCTTCATTCCATTGATTATTTTTAACTGATCTTGGCAGTCTTGAAGCTCGTTTCTCAACTCGTAATAATCAAAAGAGTTGATTTCATTAATGAACTTCCGGTAGTCGTTCCCTATCTCCTCAGGAAATAAAATCTTTAAGCTGAAGCAAAGATCGACTGCTTTTTTTAAAGACATTAAAGTCTTACTGCGACTGTGGCTTATTGACTTTTCAATGAATTCAAAAGGAGAACTTCCAAAGATTTTCAGGTACTTTTCATAAGAAAAGAACTTTAAAACTATTAAAAAGTCGATTTTATGAATTTTTTTTTTATTTCTGTCGATTTGAAAAGGTTCTAAAAGACTAAAAAGAAATTTTTCAATGTTTTTGTTAAACTCGTCGTAATGGTCAAGTAAAATTTCAATCAAAACATCTTTTTCAATGAGATTTTTGTTGATTTTATTTGGGTCATTCACGAAGTTCTTTTCAACGACATTAAGAATAACATTCAATCTATAAGTTTCAAAGTACTTTAAATGCATTTCCTTAGTGCACTCAACAGCTCGAATGGAAGGAACATAGACCTTCCTATTGATTTCGCCGACATCGATTCCATGATGCGAATTATCAAGCATCCTGTTAAAATTAACGAAAAAGTTGAAAGCTTGCTTTGGTCTTGAGTATCTCGGGATATCATTTTTTAAGCTTACTCCGAAAAGCTTGTTAAAAATTTTTATTTTTTTTTCATCTTTGTAGCTGACAAGAGCAGCCATAAATTCAACTATTTTTTTATCAACAGCACTTTTTGTGATGTACCTTGAGAGGAACTCTTCATATACAAATAAATGAAGAGGCTCAAAGTCAAATACGTTGTTTTTGCATATTGCTGTTGTGTATAAAGAGTTTATCGCTTTTAATAGATTTTTCTTTGACATTGTTGCAATTCGCTTTCCTGTCATTTTAAAGTTTTCTAAAAAATTTTCTAAAAATTTTGGCTTAGTTGATGGCTTGAATGAATGGTGCTTTAGGTCTTTTCGGCGGAAATTGAACTCAGAGATTTTAGTGTTTTTTCTTTTGAAGAGGTCGTCGCCGAGTTGGTTTCTTTGGGATTTTAATGGGCGGGCTGGCTCTTCGAGGATTTCTGAGTAGTCTGAGGAAATTGAGTCTTCTTTTGTTTTTTTGGTTCCGCTTACTTTTTCTATTGCGTAGTAGTATCCTTCTCTCCAACTGGCTAAGTGGATTTCTTGCCCAATAATTCCGATAGATTTAAGGTACTCCAAATCAGCATCTTCACTTAAATCAAAGGTATCATCTGAATCAAGTTCAATAGTTCCATCAGTTAAACTCGAATGGAGGTGTCCCTTATGCTTAACCAAGAAACTGTTCAATTTCCTGAGTTGTTTCTTTGAATTTAAAATTTCCTTTTCTAGATCAGTAAGCTTATTTTTTCTATCCTGCATAATCCACTTAGTAATCTCTTCTTCATCCTGTTTAACCTTTTCCCAAAAGTACTTATCTTCAGTTTGAACTCCAAAACATCTAGTTTCCCTAGTTTTATAAAGTCCAACAACCGACCTCCTCCTACCAGTGCGATCATCCCACTGACTTTCGCCAGGCCCAGGAAACGGTGAATTATTTCCAGATCCTTCACTAAGTTCATTTTCAAACCTATCAAAAATCTGAGTCTCGATCTGTTCTTCCTTTTCATTAGTGACCATGATAGACAACTGCTTCTTTTTTTTCTTATGCGAAGTTTCTTCAACAACGACCTCCAAGATCTCATCAGTTAAACAAGCAACTTCATGAGTATAAATAAAACTTTGACAAGCATGACTTCTACAAAAGTCTGAATATTCTATCTGAATTCCACGTTCTAAAAAAATTTCATCTGAATTCGTGACAAGCATTTCATATTCAATCAACTGCTGGTCACTTAATCTCTGTGAAGTCTTTTCTGACTTGAATGCCTGAGTTTTATTTAAAATAAGAGAAACCAGTTCTTCTTTTTTTAAAGTCAGAGCTTTTGAGACTGCCAAGTCTTCTTCATTTGTCGTCTGGTTATCTGAAAAGCACTTTAGTCCGTTTATGACTTTCAGAAGATGATTGTACCTTTGAAGTTCTTGTTTTCCTCTGTGGATTCTTTCGGCTTTTAACTTGCGAACTGTTTCTTCTAACTGTTGAATTTGCTGATCTTTCAAAAGACTTTCAAGGCGAGAGACTCCTAAGTCTTTGTTGAGCTAAATGAAAGGTACCTGGATTTCTTTTTCTTTGAAATTCATGGAAATGTCCTGTAGTTCAGCGCTTAGCTGTTGAATACGTCTTTTATCCTGCTGAGTGGTAGAAGTAAGAACCCTTTCCACACTTTCAAGTCTACTTTCCCAAAACACATTAAGATGATGAATAAGTTCAGTTAAAATTTCCCATCTTTCCACATTAATAACATGAAGTTGCCTTAACAGTTCTTTCATCCCTGCCTTGACAATCAATTCAAAAGTCTCCAAACGGTCAGGTTCAATAATCCTTCCATATTTAGCAGGTCGGTTCTCGTCAATGATATGAACCAAATAATTTTCTTTCATCAACTTAAACCACTCCTTCAGGTTCATCAAGTCACTTTGACTTGAAGGAAGGCCAAAGTCATTCGAGTTCAAATTAAAAGTTTTCTGTGAATTCGAAAAGTTCTCTGAAATATTTTCAATGCAAGTCGAACGAAAACAGACCTGCGAGGCTTTCGACTTAATTCTCTTCTCGCCTGGACTTGTGATTTGCATTAAAAGTTTCAGTCTTTCTGGATCTGTTGGAAGAATGTAAATTGAAGGACTTAAGGTTTGATCCAGGTTTAGTCTTGGAGATCTGCAGATGTCTTGTAAATGGGAAACGTCTCGGGAACTTTTTGACTTCTGGTTTCTTGGAAACTTTAGAGATGTTGGAAGTGGTCTTGAGTTTATCGAGGTTTGAAGGTTGATTGATGGAAAACGCTCGAGTTTATAGGCTTTTGGAGTTTCGAGAACTGGACTTAGCTCGTATTTGTTGCAGTCGTTCGTGTCGGAGAGGTTTTTTAGGAAGGAAGATGCGGTTTTTATTGGGGGAATGAATTTTGACTTTGGATTATTCATTTATTGTAGTAGGGATGGTAGAGTATTGGAGTTGAGGATTTTAAGTTATGGAGGTTTAAGAGGTTTTATTATTTGATTTTATGGAAGTAATTATGGAAGATTATATATTAGGAGTTTAGAATTTATCTAAAATTTATCGGAATTGTTGATATTGTTTAATTTTATTCATTGAGTTCATTAATAATTGTTGTTGTTTTATTTAATGGGCTGATCTTTTATTGATTGGTTTATTAATTAGGCTTAATAAGTATAAGCTTTCAATCTTCAAGGTAAGAATCTGGTATCCAATCTTTCCTTAAATAAAATTAAAAAAACATAAAAAACTTAAATTAACCCTTCAAATAATCCACTTAAACAAAATTAATTTCCCCATTTATCTATCCACAAGATTTATAAATGAACTTAATCGATAACCTCATGGGAGTCAAGCCTCGTCCCTTCTCCCTTACAGAGCCAAAGTACGACCAAAGCACTTTTTACGGTCGTTGGCGATACTTCTTAGACCTTGTAAGCCCAACTTCCTTGTTTTACACCTCGGACCAAGCGAATGATTACAAGTCTCTGCTTGAAAGATACAAAAAAGGCGAACTGACTACCGCTTCAGATGCAGAGCTTTGGCATGCGCGTCAGGTAGTGACATCTACTTTCCACCCTGATACTGGAGAGCCTATTAATAGAATGTTTCGCTTTTCTGCATTCGTACCGGCTAATGTTCCTATCATGATTGGAATGCTCTTGTCGAAAAAGACAGCTTTTTCGATTCCTTTCTGGCAGGCTGTCAATCAAACTTATAATGTTGGATTCAACTACTCGAATAGAAATATCAACTCACCCTTCACTACGAACCAGCTTATAGTGAGTTATCTGCTGGCCACTTCAAGTTCAGTGATAATTTCAACGTATCTTGACAAATTGATTACCAGAAGAGGAGGGACTTCATTGATGATTAGGACTTTAGGGCCAGCGACTGCTGTCGCTATCGCCGGATGCTTTAATCTGATGGTCATCAGATATCGAGAACTTTTTGATGGTATCAAAGTTTATGATAAAGAAGGGAACTACCTAGGGATGAGTAAAGAAGCTGCTTATGATGGGCTGAGTAAAACTTTTGGGATAAGATTCTGCATGCAGTATCCTTGCTGCTTCTGGCCAGTCATCATGGTGGGAGGAATGAGAAAAGTAGGTCTATACCCTCCATCCGGTCTCGGAAAAATCGGAGCTGAAGTCTTCGTTCTATGCACAACCTTATTTCTAGTTCTAACAGCATGCTTCGCATCATACCCTCAGATGTTAGAATGTGATAAGCTAGAGCCACACCTCGTAACCCCAAACAAGTTCGTCTATAACCGAGGTCTTTAGTAACCCTTTAAAATCTAGTTAAACTCTAAAAATTTCTAACATTTCACAATAAACATTGAACATCATCTAAAAAATCTCTTCAATTTTCAACCATTTAATTCCATAAAAAAATTCAAGTTCCATTCTCATTTTAATAGCTAAAATTTTCATAAATGTCATCTGAAAGCATAGAGTCTTTTCCATCAAGCCAATCATCAGCAGTTCAGTTTCAACATCAAAAAGATGACATAGTTCACATCTTAAACATCCGAGCGTCAACCTTCCGTCGTTCAAAGGTAGAAGAAGTGTTATTTCCAGATGCTTTTCGATTAGCGAGACAAGAGTACATAATTTTAATCCAGAAGCCGACAGAGTCGACAATAATGAAAATTCGTTCAGCTTACAACATGCATCCAGTGATTGAATACGAGTGCAACTCTTCTTCTTATTTAAAAGATCACATGATTCAACTTGACGACTGCTTGTTTCTCACACTTACTGATATCCCAAAGTCAGGAGAACTCAACAACCCTGCCTCTTTGAAGATAATCATGATGAACTCTATCATGTTCTTACTTATTCAGCAGGAACTACACTGCATCGAAGAGATCTTCGTAAAAACTATGAACTTCAATGTTTTTGACTGGGAAAATCAAGATAAAAACGCGGAAACTGAAGAGTTTTATAAGAAAAGTGATACTGCAATGACAAACTATAAAAAAAGATTCACGATTAAACTCGATTTGGTTGAATTCTACGAAATGAACAGTTTAGAAGAGATTTTATATAAAATCTTGCATGTTATGTTCATGAGAATAGAAGAAATTGTATCGGAAATGGATAATGAAGTGAAAATTTGTAATGAATTTGCGACGGAACTTAGCACTGCTGAAAGAATCGACTTCGTTCTAAGGGTTCATATGGCGAAAAAAACTTTGATTTACGCGAGGAACTACGTCGATTCTAAAGCGAAACTTTTACCAGAAATCATTGAAAGTAAGTTCTTAACTCGTACTTTTAACCAGTATTTGAACAGCATGGCTTTGAACATGAAAAAACTTACAAAAAAAATCGATTCTAGTAGAGACTTGTTAAAAAGTTCTGAACATGTACATAAAGCTATTGTCGAAGGGAAATTAAGTGATACTTCTGAGAGAAGTAATGATTTGTTGAAGGTTTTTTCAGCGATTACGACTATTTGTTTGCCTTTGAATCTGGTTTCAGGGTTTTTTGGGATGAATATTCGGATTCCTTTTCAGAGTGATGAATATACTGAAGTTTATCCTTTTTTGGTTATTGTTGGGTGCTCACTTTGCTATTTGATTGCTATTATTGTTTTATTTCGGATGAAAGGATGGCTTTGAAGGTAGGATTGTAATTTTAAAAGTTATTTAATTGCCATGGGTTCTGGAGGGTTTGGAGTGAAAATGTGAAGATCAGGTAACAGAAGTTAGAATTTAAAAATGAGTAAACTTAATGATAGTCGATTATTCATATTAGATTACAAAATCTGCATGATGTTTAATGATTCATGCTAGAATGAATAATATGATTTTTTTTGTATTCAACAGAAATAAACACTTAAAAACCATCTCTACTAAAATTCCAAAATCCCTCAACATTCAACCCTAAAACCCCTAAATTTTTCTCCACTAAAACCCTTTACAATCCAGCCATCCTCCCTAAAATTCCAATCCCTAAAAAAACCTCCCCCAAAACTAAAACCAAAAGCCCTAACACCCTAAAACCATCTCTAACCCAATCTCCTAATCTATCAAATTAAAATGGCATCATCACGTTCAACTCGTAGAGGTTCTCAATACCTAGCAGGAGACCAAGAAATAAACATCGGCCGTTGCGAGCTTCACGACCGTCCAAACGAGGCCTTTTGCGAGATCTGCAAATTCGTAGTGTGTCCTTCATGCCTGATGTTCGGAGACCACATCGGCCACCAAGTCTTGTCTCCAGGGCAAGCCATTCGTTTGGTTCGAGACTTGATGGACAAGGCGAACAAGGCGGGGAAGTTAAGTCCAGACTACTCCGACCGTTATTTAAACGAAATTCGAGAAAGTAAGTCAAAAATGTTAAAAGGTCAAAATAACGTCATGGCTTGCATTCAAGATAACTTCAGTCAAATTATTCATGTACTTAAAAATAGAAGGGCTGAACTTGTACAAGCAGTTGAAGCACATTTTGCAAGGGAATTACTTCTCGTTGAGGAAAGTGAAAAGGAATGGGAGGAAAAAGAGAAAATTGCACAGAAGATTAATGGGATTGGATTAGGGAATAGTGATGAAGAGGTTTTAGTCAATTGTTTCATGATTTTGAATGGAATTGAATCACTTGATTTGCCGGTTAAGTTTAAAAATTTGAAGTTGTTGGAAAGGATTGATTTTCAGTGTTTTGGACTTGGAGTTGAACAACTTGCTGAGGTTTTTAAGAATATTGGAGGATTTAGTGATAAAAAGTTGTTACAGTTTAGGTCGTGATTAGATTATTTGAATGTTTTAAGGGTTTTTGTCGAGGTTTAGCAGATTTTATGGATTGAGGTGAGTGTGATAAGGATTTTGGTTATTTATATCAGGTTTGTATTCTCTAAACTAGAATTATTGAATAATCCTAGAGAAATAATCATAGATGTACCTTATGGAATCTATTGTATTATAACAAGATTACTCAAATTACAATAAAAATTTGATTTTATCATAACTTTTCAAAGACTTTGGCAATCTCGATAAATTCAAAATTTCAAAATAATATCTTTTTGACCTTTAAGTTTCTATATCGCCTTTTATTTTTCTATAAAATTAAAGTAATTCACATTTCTGCATAACATCAATATTTTTCTATCTTTATTCAACAGTAATAAGAACTTATAAAAACAATGAATTATCTTATCTACTGAATTCTAGAGTGTTTCAACAAGTTCATAATCAATATCACGATAAAAAGAAAAAATGTGTTTTTCAGTCATAGAAATATCCAAAGGTATCCCAATTGCGTTATTAATGTACTCGATTTCCTCATCTCTCGGATTCTTTCCATTCTTGAAATCTTCCATTCTGCAGTCCTATTTAAAGCTGACCAGTTCATTATATTCATTAACATCATCAATCAACTTCTTCACCTTAAGATACTCAAGAAAACCCCGAATCTTTTTTGTTGAGTTCAAGTTTTGATCATTGCTAAAAAGCATTTTCCCAAAAGCTGTGTACAACAAGGGGTCGTTTGGCAGGTCTTCAAGACAGAAGTTGCCATGTTCTTTATATAACATAAAATAATGGTTTCGAAAAGTGTCTATCAAAGTTTTCACCATTAAATTTTCAATTAAAATCTGAGTACGATGTAAGAAAAGGCGAGAAATCAAGAAAAAATCGTTTTTTAGAAGAGTTTTCACTTGTTTTAAGTTCGATTTTGATACTTCTCCGTAGTATTGCTCAGTTATTCTATAGATTTTTTGCTCTAAAAACAAGTAGGATTCTTCGCAATCAAATTTTGAATGGTCGATATACTGAAAACTCAGCTCGTTTCCACTGAAGTCGATGATGAATAGAATAACTCTAAGTTTTTAGTACCTTGATATTAGGATTATTTCTGATTCATAAGAATTGAAGTCGAAGTTTTTTTCTTCTCTTTGGGCTTTTCGGATTTTTTCTATGAATAGAAGGATGCCGTTTATAAGATCTTTGAATAATTTTTCGAATACTTCACGTCTCCATACAATCATCATAACCCTCAAAAATGAAAAAGGGGGATTTTTACAACTACTCGGTTTAAAACAGTCATAAACCTCATTAAAAACTCTACAAACCGGCGCATAAGTAATTTCAACACAATTAACCACAGCCGAGTAAGCTTCCCACTACCTATCAAATACCCTCAAGCAATATTCACTAATAAGTTCAATCAAATCCTCAATCCCTTCAAGTTTCTCAAAAGTGACTCTACAATGCGCTTTAAAGCATCCTCTTAAAACCTTCGCAATTCGACAAACAATCCAAATTTTCTTCTCTCCTAAAAACCCTCTAATAGTCCATCGATTTTTTATAAGATTTTTCATTTGACTCTCTTTAAAGAACTCATTTTTAATCATTTCTTCCTCAAAAAACAAATTCTGAACAATTTCTTCTGATTCAGTCGGAATCGCAAGGTTAAAACCTGAAGATTCACAAATCGAGTTCCCCACCAGGTCCTGAATAATCGTCGCGAAGTTTTTTCCTTCACGTCGAAGAACTGGAGGAGGCAACATCGGGTTTTTTAAGGCTTCTTGAAGGTCTTGACTTAGTTTCTCTGTTTCTTGAGTTGAAAAATGGGTTGAAAGTAAGGAAAAAGCTTGGAATTTTAATACGAAGTTCTTGTAAAGTTTGAAAAAATCTCGGGGTTTGCTTGTTTTTCGCTTGAAATCGGAACCTGTTGATATTTCCCTATTTAGACTTCACCCAAACATATCGAGCGTACCTGAAAACTTCTGAAAAAGAAGGTTTTGCCAGAAGTCGTTCTGGAAGGATTGTTTTTGCATTGTTTTGTTTACTTTGCTCAATTCGATTAAGGTTCTGGCGTCGAGGTATCCTGCGATGATTTGAAAAGTATACGGCGAGTTCATTTTTATTACTGTTATTAGGGATTTATATGGAGGGAATTGTTGAATTAGGATTGGGGAGGTTTAGAGATTTTTGTTGGTTCAGAGTTTATGGTATTTGATGAGGTTTATATCGAATTAGCTCAAGGTGAAAAAGAGATGGAAATTGAAAATATTTTTGGTTTTGATAAATTCTCAACTTAACTAGGTTTTTTGAAGAATGAATATTATTAGACAAGTTATTACCTTTCTAACATTATTTATAGGATTGATTCATTATTTTATTACATTTTAAATAGATGATTTAAGGAAAGGATGGTTAATGGCTTCTTTCAAGAATTGATTCCGTTCATATTTAAGCATTCTTTTATTCATTTCATAATATCTTTGAAAGCCTCAACTTTTGAATTTGCTGATTGTTTTCCTTATAATTTAATTTATAATAGTATATCTTTCATGTAATCCAATCTATTCATATGCATTCAAAAACTTCAAATTTTCTCCTGAATTATAAAAAACCAATCCAATTTCAATTTTAATCTAAAAACTTCCAATAAAAAAAAATACAAAATAAACAAAAACACTTATCACACATCTAAAATAATATAAAATGATGATTTTCTTCTATTTTCTAATCACAAACTCTCTCGAAATCGACTACATCCCTCCATCCAAGTCCCCGCCATTGCCCAGTTCAGGTTTTCCTCTTCTCTACCTTCCTGACCTAAATTCCCTTCTTTTACTATCAAGCAGTTCATCATCTCTAAACATTCTAAACTTTTTTTCATTAACATCCGAGACCTGGACAAGCCAAAAACTGTCATCTTCGCTTATCCCGCCGTTGACACAAAGTTCAGCCTGCTTGTATTACAATAATTTTGTGTATTTAATAGGAGGATTAACTTTGACAGGCCCTACAAGCGAAGTTTGGGTTTTATCTCTTTTGACTTATCAAGTAAAAGATAATTAGTGGAACCGGGTTTCTTATCAAGGCTTTTTTCCGAAGCTTTATTCTGCAGGATTTGTGCTTAATGATCAAAATGACCCGGAATTTTTAGTGATTTTTGGAGGATTCACTGGAAAAACTGTCAATCAACAGGGTTTTAAGTAAGATTTAAGAAGGTTTGAATTCAAAAAATTAGAGTTTTCGGTTTTAAATTTTGAAAAAAATGCAGGATTGATTTCGCCTTTACTTTTCATGAGGTATGACTGTTTTTATGCGGTTGGAGGGTTTTATATAGAAAATAATGACTCGATTTATAATCAGGTTGTTCTGGTTTTTAATTTGACCAGCTTAGATGTTGATTCTTATTTTATTACTGGACAGTTTACTCCTAGAATAGCTGCTGGGTATATTTCCAATAATTCTGTTATTTTCTTGCAAGGCATTTCAGAACAGAAAATTATTGCGAAGGTATCAGTAATTTCATTAAAAACCTTCGAATCAACCGAATTTTCTTCTCAATTCACAAGTTATTCTTACAGTTTTTCACTCTTCGAGGAAGCAATTTTCATATATGGAGGAAGAGAGCCAAGACCAACAAACCGTTTAGTGAAGTATTCAGATCTACCCATAAATACTAAAGTTTTATCTCAACATTTTATCTCACCACCAGGCAGGTTATTCCCAGCCCTTACTACAAACGAAGAAAACCTTTACTTATTCGGAGGATACGACGGAAAAACCTATTTAAACGACATGTGGACCTTGAATTTAATATCAAACCAATGGACCTCTGTTAAAATGATCGGTCAATTACCGAGTGTCCGACAAAAACCCGCATATTGTGCAGAAGGAAGCTATATCTTTCTATTCGGAGGTCAGGGAAGTGAATTATTGAATGATCTTTATTATTTTTCAACTTCTCTTTCTAAATGGCACGAACTCAGCAGTGGGCTCGATTTGCGCCCTAGTCCAAGAGCATCATCCTGCATGATTTTTCACGAAACAAAGCTTTTCATATATGGAGGACTTACAAGTTCCGGGTATTCCAGTGAAATCTGGCAATTTGATTTATATCGAGAGAGATTTTCACTTTTATCTCAATCAAATATAAGCTTAGAACACAATGAGTGCTCTCTTGATGATCATATAATGACAGTTGTTTCTTATAACCATTCACATAAATTCATCCAATTCTTTAATGTGACGAGCTTGACCTGGCTTGTATCAATCCAAACAACTTTAACCTTTTACGGCCCTATCAACTTTTTCATGTCGAAAAAACTTCTAACAATCGGAGGAGCGAGGGCTCAAAATATTTTATCTCAAAAACTTGAAGTCCTAGATTTAAAAACCTTATCAAAAACAGATGAATCAGTGAATTTCTTCACTTATTTCTCTACTTTTGTGTATTTCAAGCAGTTTCTATACATTTTTTCCGGAAATGAAAATTTTGACAATGTAGGTCTTGCAAGTACTCCTTCATCTTCCATGATAAAATTCAACGTCTCTCAAGTACTGAGTACCTTTAAGTGCAGTCGAGGAACTTTCAAGAGTTTTAATGAAGGTCAAGTAATATGCAAGTCTTGTCCAGCAGGTTTTTACTCTTCAAGTCTAGGAGCAGAAAAATGCACTCCATGCCCTGAAGGGACTTTCAGCAAGTCCTTAGCAGCGACTTCAGTTCAACAGTGCAAGCCTTGCAAGACAGGGAGTTGGAACAACATGACCGGGCAGTCCTTTTGCAGAGACTGCCCTTCCGACAATTTCTGCGCATTTAGAAGCGTGACTCCAGCGAAGGATGTAGCTGAGTCAGTCTTCGAGTCTTCCCAGCCGACGTCTTACTCAGCTTCAAGAGGGACATACGACTATTCAAGCAACATGATTATTTACCTGTCTTTAGGAGGGATTTTTTTGTTAATTTGTTTTTTTCTGCTTTCAAAAGGGTTCAGGGACAAGATTCATGTGATCGATATTTACACCTCGAAGCATAATCATAAACTCATGGTTCCTATGTATATAAAACAAACTACTCTTGGAGGATTATGCACCATTTTGTTTTGTTTAGGAGCTTTGAACTTTATTGTCATCTCGGTGCTGAAGTTTAAAATGATTAATTTACTGGAAAATCGAACTTTGGTTCCTTTAATCACGATTCCTGGAGGATTGAATATTCAAGCTGATATTGAGATTAAAGTTGAATTTCGATTTTATGGAGGAAATTGTGATCAGGGGTTTCTTACTGTTGAAACTAGTGGGGTTAAGGGTGTTGTTTCTTTTTATTCTTATAGGATTGGATATGATTGTCTCTTGAATATCAAATGTTTGACGTGCCATGTTGATGATAATTCTTTGGTTTTTGTTTCGTTTAGGGAGGAAAATAGCTTTACGACTGAGATTGTTGTGAATATTTCGGCAACTTCTGCTATTGAGAGACAGATCAGTAGTATTTCGACTCATGTTAAAAGTCAGAGTGATTTGATTTTTACTGGAGAGAATTCTTCTGAGTTTCAGTTTGAGTTGATTCCTACTTTGTTTAATGATCAGCTAACGAAAACTTCTGGATATCATATTAATGGCAATATTAGTCCAGTACCTGGGTCACAATCAGAAGAAATAGACCTTTACTACACATCTCAAGTATCAGTCTTAATCCGTCTGAAAGTAGCAAGTACATGTCTAAACATTTCCCTAGACTCCGAAATAGAATTAATTGAATTATTTTCCACATTAATAGGCACAGTTTTCGGTTTACTCAGTTCGATCGGAGGAATACTAAGAGTGACTGAAAAGCACTACGACAATGTCTCATCATGGTTCCAGCACAAAAACATGTTAAACTACTACCGCACAAGGATAAACAAGTTAATGAGAATAATCCACACAGACTCAGGTGGAATTTCAAGTAAATCAACAAGCGACATTATGAGTTTTTCGATATACGACAAAAGCTTCACAGAGATCGAGAAGACTTATTTAAAGCAATAATAATTAAATATAAATAAACCCTTTTCATCCATTAAATTTTTGAAAGAATCGCAAGACCAGGACAGTCAAGACATTCTTCCATGTTCATCTCGAGCTTTGCTTTAGTCTCAGCAAGTTTCAGCTTTAGTTCTTTGCAGCATTCGTCGAATTCAGCTTCTATTGCCATGATGGACTTTAACATGTTGATTTTACTGAATGTTCGGTTTTGACCTTTTCTGATGCATCTTTCTATGTCTTCTACACTCGGATTTGATAAGATGTTTATGTAGTCTCGCACGCTTGGAACTGGCCAGATTGTCACGTGTCCTCGGTACTCTTGGGTGAAGATTCCTAACACCCAGGATGCGAAATTGCACATTCCAATTAGATTTAACTGCTGTACACGATGACGAAACTCCATCAGGCAAAGTCTTTTAAGCAGTCTAACCAACTTGAACTGAAACGAGTCTCCCCAAGCGCCACCTCCATCATCAGGAGATAAAAGCGGAATGATCCAAGGGTTAGTCTGAGAAACAATAAAAGCATTAACATTGAACAACTCAGCCAATCTCTGCATGGGTAGGTCAGCCTTGACAGATCCATCAATGAACTTAAGTCCAGCAGGGTGATAAGGCACGATTTCTCCTTTATAATTCTTGCACTTGAGTTCAACCGGTTCAAACACATAAGGAATCGCACAAGAAGCGAGAGCAGCACTCCAAATAAGAACATGCGGAGCAGTAAGATAATTCATCAGGCGGTAGTCATCATGTTCATTACTTTCACTGATAGTAATATTCAGAATAATCCCTGTTTTCAAATAAGCCTCTTCAAACGTCATCTCTCCGATATTTTCCCTTAAAAACAGCTCTAGCTTGGAAATGTCCATCAAGTACCCCTGTTTAAAAAACCTTTTGATTTTCCTCAGCCAGGAGCCTTTTTCCAGTCCTGAAAACGGTCCATAAATAATCCGATCTGCTTGAAACCTCGAAGGTATCTCTTCCCATTTAGTCGTACAAATATAAGCAGCAATGATAGACCCAGCAGAAGTCCCAGCAATAATCCTAGGAAGTAACCCTTGTTCATAAAGCGCTTTAACAACTCCAAGATGATACATTCCTAGTCCTCCTCCGCCACTTAAAAGTAATGCAGTGCGTCCATAAGCATATCGAGATTCAGTAAAAAAAGTGACTTTTGTATTCAAATCGAACTGTTCCGAGTCTAAAATGAACCTCAAGGCTTTTCTTACTTCTTTCTGGTAGTTGATTATTAAAGTCTTAGTCCCTACCAGGCACTTGCTGTAAAGCTCAGGGTGTAAGTTGCCACCCAATCCCCTCAAAAGTCCTGACCTCAGATGATGAACAAGGGCTTCAACGTCGCCTGTTTCTTGCATGTTCTGGATCAGTTTGAAACGACGGCGCAACAAGCGATAGTCGTATAAAGGACTCTGTTCTCGGTGCTTCCACTCGTCTTTCCCTTGCAAATTATCCAGCTCTTCTGCTGACTCTTTCCAAGTTTTCCAGTCTTTCGCTCTTTCCATTCTTGAATGAAGGATCATGATTTCACCCACGTCCCATACGTAGTTCATTACTTTTGAATAGACTTTTTCGCAGATTTCTGATGCTACTTCTGAGAGATCGTAAATTTCTTCGGAAAAGTTTTCTTGCCAGGAGCAGCCTAACCAGCCTTTGAATTTAGACAACATTTATATTTGGGTTTATGACGGAATGAATGTTGATTAACGAGGTGGAATTGATTTGATTTTGGGATGATGAGAGATTTTGTGCAGGTTTTTATGACTTAAGGATGGAATAAGATGATTTTTTATTAATTTATAGTTTAGGCTTACTTATATTTTTTTGAGTCGAGAAAACTTTAAGGATTTCAGGAAATTAATTTAGGTAAATTAATGAGATAATTTTTTTGTTATGAAACTTCTTTAGAGGCATTCAAAGAGTAAAGCTCGGGCTGATTTCAATCTTATCAAAATTATCTCTTAAAGTAAAAATTTCAATAAACCCTGAGGTAATTGAATAAAGATGAACTTGGTCTCATTTTTTTGGTGGACATGGAATCACATCGCATTCCTGCCGCTGGCTCTATGCACAACAATCCGAATAATGAGACCTTCCAAGCAAATGTCAGAGTCACGACTAGACTGGACAGTGAGGCTGCTATTAGGACCCTCCCTAATCTACTACACTCTTGACACAATCGCGATAATCAATCAAATTCACAAGTTCGGGTGGTGCAACTTTGCTTATTTGCTTCATCACGTGATTTCTCTTACAGCCTACCGAGAAATAATGACCCTTCCAACATATCCATGGTTTCTTATAATCCCCTTCACAAATCACTGTCTAATGCTCATGTTTCCCAATGAATCATGGCTAAATTATGTTTACTTTGCTTTGATGATTCATTGCTTGTTTCGGTTGAGGCAAGACCCTTGGCGAAAGATCGAAAAATATTACTGGCTATTTAAGATCATGTTACTTGTTATCATGGGACCTTGTATTTTACTTTGGATGAATAAATGCAAAAATAACATGAATAACGTTGAATAGGTTCAGTAGATGATTGGTGTTTTGAGGATTAATTCAAAATTAGGGGTTTTTTAGTGGGTTTGATGTTTTAAGGGTGTGAAAATTTTCTTTTGGGTTTTAAGGCTGAATTTTTTAGTTTTAATTATTGGATCTTGGAATTAATTTAATTTTTTGTGGGGCTTTTAAATGTTTGCTAGTCGACGGATTGAGGATTACTAGTGAATAAAAGTTTTGCGAAGGAGTTATATTGAGGTTTTTCTGAATCTAATTTCTAATAATTATTATTATCAGAAATAGTAATGGAGAAGATTTAAATTATTCAACAAATGGAAGTCAATCAAAACGTTTCATAGTTACGCCATAAGGCTATAACAAGAAAATCTTCATTAGTTACATTAAAACCGCCCAGCCTAAAAATTTCCACATCCCTATTCTATAACTTTGACACTAAACACAGAATTCTAAAGCCATCTCTCAATCAAACAATAGCCATTCAGCCTAAAAGTTGATTCGATTCATAATTAGATACAAGACGACTCATGGAACTTCAAGAATACAAGTGTTACTATGAAAATTGTTCAAAGGGGTACAAGACGAAGTACAACCTTAGAAGACATATCAACTCCAACCATCTCTTTATAAAAGAATTCACATGTCAGACATGTCTCAAGTCTTTTGCAAGCAAGCAAAATTTGCAAGGCCATGAAAAGATTCACACTCAAAAAGAAAGCATGCCTGAACTTGAGATTCCTTTTGCCCCAACGAAGGCAACTGGCGTTAAACATGAAGAAATCAAAGATCTGATTCTTTCAAGGTTTTACTTTGAAGAAAGACCAAGCTATAAGCCGGTTACTTTGAATACCTCGACAGTTAAGCCTATTCTGCCCTTGATATGCCAAGAAAGAAATATGTCTTCGAACGGTACCAAGTTGCCTGTGATTCCGATTCTCCTTTAATAATTTTAAGTTTTCTGAGAGAGTAGCTTGTCTATCTTTAGGAGGTAAAGGGATTTATGGTTTTATATTAGGGAAAATTATTTTGAGTGGTAATGGAAGAAAAGACTTTAGTATTAATTGATTGATTTTAGATTAACTGGAGGATATTCTTGCAAATGTTTGATGATTTTATTTTACTATTAAAAATACTGTTCTATTATTGATGGTGTTATTAATATACAGATAGTTGTTTTTAATGATGATTAGCTATTGAATTCTATACTAAAATCAGACTTGCTTCCAAAATCCTAAAGATAGTTTGATCCTGTTCTATAAATGTGCATAATAGCGATAATTTAATATAGACTCAATTTATTTGTTAAATACTGAAAGAGAGAGAGCATATTAAAAGCATATTAAAGCTAAACCTTAATTTTAATCAAGCACGAGCATGAAGAGGTGAAGTGAGAAAGCAAACTTCACATAAATTTGATTCACATTCTCTACAAGCGAATCCAAAATCATCAGTCTTTTTGTTGCAATTAACACAGTCACTTGACCTAAATAATTTAAACTTTCTTCGAGCGGTATAATGAACCATGTTATGGCCTTTCGAACATTGAGGAGTTTTATGTCCAAAGAACAATGCGCATTGTTTACAAATTCTAATTCTGCAGTCTTCACACTTCCAAGCCTCAACATCGCGTTCTGTAATAGAGCATTGACTGCAAGTATACCGATCATCTTCATAAAAGCAAATCATCCGATGATTATTCTGACACATGAAAGGATACTCGAATAAAGGCTGGATAAAATTTATCTTTGCACAAAGTTCACATATGATAAAATTACAGCTTTGACAAGTCCATCGATGTTTTTTTGTTTTCTTTTTGCATGAACTGCACACAAAAACAAGAGGAGGATTTTCATTATTTTTCAAAAAGACTGTTTCATGGTTATTCAAGCACAGAGGAGGTTTTCTTAATATAAAGTTTTTTTTTTCACAGCATTTTTCACACATATCGAAGTTGCATATCCTGCAATGATAAGAGGAGGTATTAATATGATTAGCACATTCCTCGCAACTAATTTGGGCATTATTCCCACTCATTAAAAATCCATAAAACTGGTCTAAATCGTTAGCAACAAACAAAAAGTGGTCCTTATAGCACTTCCCATTAGCAGGAGGGACATAATTCGTAGCAAACAACTTTATATCGTTTTTTACACCAGCTGTTGTGATCCCATTTATATTATTCGGGTTGACTTCAAAAAGTTTAAACCTTTCATAAGACGATTGAATATTTTCAGGGTTTTCATCAAGTAAAAGTTCAAACAAACTAGGAACTTTTTCATAAGTTTTGAATGAAACGTAAGAGTTTATTTTTGCTATCAAGTCGATGATATCTCTTGAAACTTTATCGATTTCGTCAACTGCTCTTTGCTGTTCATTTAAAATTCCTGTTATTAACTTTGAGTTATTTTCGAGCATTGTTTGTTTATGACTGGTGAGTACTTCGTAGGAGTTTAATAGGAGACTGATAAGCACGTGCTTGTTGACCTCTTTTACGACGCGCTCTACGGATTGAAGCGACTCGGCAGTTAAGCCAGAATTTAGTATTTTATTCATGTCTTCAGTGCAGATGTATGTCAGTTTTTTATTTAGTTTCACTTGATGAGTGACAGGGTTGGTGCAGCCTTTCAGGAAGCCACAATTGACTGACATTTATAACTAATACGATATTAGATGTAGAGATAGATGTCATGTCTACAACATAATAACTTCCTTTTTCAACCTAAATAATGACAGTGAATATCAAAAAAGCCATCTCATCCGCATCCTCCCACCTAAATCCCTTATCCCTATCATCAGAAAGTGCGAAAGTCCAGACCTGGCTTTCAAAGCCAAGAACCTATTCTCAAATCAAGGAAATTCAAGAACTCAAAGTACGAGAAAAGTTTTCTAAAATGAACAATAAGTCCTACTCATTCAGTTTAGCCTTTTTCAAACATCTCGTTGAAACCTGCGAGACTTCCGATGTTTTTCTAGACATTCCAGAAACCATAGTCGTCGGGTACGGTTTTCATTCACCCTGCCTTCTTTACAACGATGAAAAAGGACTCGTGCGATGTTTACGAGACTTAAGCAGTCTTCACATCAAGTGTTTAATTGACTTGTTCGAAGCTTATCGAGTGAACAACTACCGAGAAACCTTTGGACCTTTGGCGATTCTTCGCAACCAGGACAGTCAATACAACCGGATCTTGATGAAACCTGGAGAAATCGTCTTAGAATGGAAAAACGCTTATAAAGTTGATGTGATTTTGCAGAGGTTCATCATTTCAAAGGGCACTAAAGCCAGTAAGTTTAGAATCGCGGTTCAAGGAAATGAAGTTAAAGTTTTTCGTATTGTGAATCAAGCTCGACATGATTTGAATCAAGCGGAAAAAAATAAAGAAACTGTTCAGAACCGCAATAAGGTTTCTTTTGTTTTTAATGAAACATCGGATTTTAGA
Organism: Stentor roeselii; assembly: GCA_006503475.1. Taxonomy (NCBI): domain Eukaryota; phylum Ciliophora; class Heterotrichea; order Heterotrichida; family Stentoridae; genus Stentor; species Stentor roeselii. Next base: position 42,945 of record RSEH01000131.1, read on the forward strand.
AGGTTTTCAAGAGGGAGTGAAAGTTTTCAGGACTTGAGTAGGAATCGAGGTGAAAGTTCTTTTTTACAAGCGAAAAACGAGTTCAATAGGTCAACTACGAAGCATACTACTTCAGATAAACTTCAAAGAAAAAGCATTTTGCTTTCTACTCCTCTTATTCAGACTACGACTTACAAAAGAACTATTCCCACTTTGAAGGATTATTTGAAAAGTTGCTACCCGAGTAAATGCTTTAAATCTATTGAAGAATGTAAAAAAGATCTTAAAAATTGCAGATATTCCGATCATGACTTTCATATAAACCCTGATGAAATGATCTATGTCAGCTACTATCGAGAAAAAATCACTGAACTTTTTAATGTCAGTGGAAAAAAAAACTCAGATATTTTCGAGATCAAGTCTCAAAACAAGCAAAGAAATGCTCTTAAAATGATTAAAACTATTGAAAAAATCATGAATTCAGTTGTTTTAAAACCTGAAAATTTAGAAATCTCGAAAATTGTTTGTGACTTTATTGAAGATGGTTTTCATAACATTTACTTCTCCAAAATAAAAAGTTTCGAAACTGTTCATGTTAATGTTTTGATGAAAAAGGTCCCCATTGAAAAAGTGTTTAAATGCCCAGGAAAGTTTTGTAGAAGTGATGGTCTGACTCGGGTAGAAGCCTTTGAAGTCCTCAAAAAAAGACTCAAAAAAGACTCTGACGAAAATCTCACCTCTCTCAATAGTAAAGACTTCGAAAGGGTCAAAGTCTGTCAGGACTGTTATCAAAAATACGCAAAAAACCCTGTCATGAGAAAAAAAAACAAGGAAATACTCGACATCAGCTTTCCAAAAATGGAAAAAAACGAAATTTCAAATATTTTAAACCAGATCAACCCTTCAACCGCATCTCAAACCTGCATAGTAATCCCGAAAAAGCTGTTTATCAAGAAGAAAATCGAGAATCCTCTACTGATTCATCTGAAAAGTTCGGAAAAAATCAGAAAAAACGGCACTGCTCAGGAGTTTTTCAGAGCCAAGCTGAAAGAAATAGAAAAAGCGAGTTTTTTCTGTATTTAATTAATTTTCCTTATATTAACCTGAAATATGATCAAGACTCCTAACGTTCATAACCTTTCAACTGATTATCCAAAAACAATTTTCCCATCAGATTCTTCTCCAGAACAGGCGAAAACAAGTAGAAAATCGACAGACAAAGGCAAACAAAACATTGAAAATTTCATAAAACTTGACTCAAAATACAGATCTCTTGAAAAAAGACTGAAAAATCCGAAAGAAACTAAAAAAAAACAAGAAAAACTTGATGAAAAAAGCGAAAAGTTCAAAAAAGTTAATGATCGAAGATTACTTCTTCAAAGAGCTCGATATGCGCAATTGCAAAAGGAAAGAGAAGATGATATGAAGGTTTTGGAGGATAAATTAAGAAGAACTAGCAGAAGTACTTCAGAGAGTCGAAGCTATAGCTTTGCAAGGTGGAGGGAAAAGTCTAAAGAAAAGTTAAACAAAATAAGAAATGAAGAAGAAAAATATATGTTGTTGAAACTTGAGCTTTACAATAAAAAGCAAATTGAATCTGGCAATCAACATAAGCAGGACTTGGCCAGAAAGTCTAAAAAAATGTATCAAATCAACTCAAAAGTTGACAAAATCCGAACAAAAATGTACAGCACAACTGACAGCGACCAAAACTACTACGAAGCCATAAGTAAAAGTAACCGTATCTCAACAAAGCAGCAAAAAATCCGCATAGAACTTGAAAAAAAACTCGAGTCTAAAAAAAGGACAAATTTCGAAAAACAAGTCAGAAAAAACATGAACATCAGCGAAATCCTCGAAAACGAAGCAAAAAAAGAAGAAAAACTAAAAGAAAAGCATAACAAGTCCTTTCAAGTGATTCAACAGCGTCGAAACGACTGGGAAAACTTCTTAGAGTTGAAACAACAAAAAGAAAGACTTAAAAGTGAAAAATCCTCAGATTTTTTAACATATAAGAAAAAAATGGATTTCAAAGCAAAACAAGAAATCATCTCCAAACATCATGAAATGGACAAAAAACTCAATTTGAGAAAAACAAGCCACGAAATTTTCACCCAGAAAAAAAGGAGGCTTTCAATGAAACAAGCAATTGAAAGGGACAAAATCAAAAGAATCAAATTTTTCATAACGAAAAGCAAGGAACCTGTAGATGCTTCTAGGGTGTTGTCGACATTTTCAGAAAACGAATAAATAACCTCAGTTTTGCGAAAATCTATTATTGATGTTGGGAACTAGGGAAAAGGAATGAAGCCGACCAAAGTTTCACTTCTTGATTTAGCTAAAGCTAACTGCACATCTGGTCCTTTTACATTTTTTTCACCTTGAGTTGTTTTTTCTATCTTTTTTTCAAAACCATCTTTTTTTTTTAACTTTTGAGTTTCACAGTTATTTTCAAGAAAACTCTCAACAACTCTAGGATCCAGCCAAATTTTTTCAGTTTTCAGTCCATCCCACCCATCACCAGGAAGTTCTTCAAATTTATCCTGAACTTTCCAGGATTTTTCCTTTTCATCATGATTTACTGAAACATGAAAAGTCCTATCAAGTCCTTGAATTTCCTTAAATTGATTACAATGAAAATCTAGATTTTTCCTTCTAAAATTCAAAGACTTTTCCCTAAACTCAGACTCTTTTTCCTCATCCAAATTTTTCTCTATTTTCTCAATTTTCTGCATTTTTTTCCTTTTTTCCTGTACAACCGAAGCGAGTTCAAAAAGCGCCTGAGTCCTAAGAACATTTTTATTGACAAGTTTGAGATACTCGTCAGTCAAGCTTTGTGCAGCTTCACTTTTCTTATGAACTGTAAAATTATTGATTTTTGGGCGAAAAGTGCATTCTTGGTCTTCTGATTTCTTTTTTTCCGCTTCAAGTTTTAAAGTTTTTGGCGATGGCATCATTTTTTCACATCTTTTCTCAGCACGACTTGACTCACTGCTGATGGAAGACATGAGCATTCTCGAGTTTTCATTGATTTTTGGATGAAATGAAAAATCACTTGCCTTTGATGGACTTTTTATGTTGCAGTTGAATGAAAGGCGATTTGAGTAAAAAAGAAGAAATTTTTTATGAAAATTTCCAGATTTTGATGAATTTTGTGACTTGAGTCTTAAAATTGTTAGGATACTTGAAAGAAGCTTCGATTTTTCGAGTTTTGAGTCGGTTGATAAAGATTCCCAGAGTTGAACTGCTAAAAGTTTTTCATCGTCTCGTGTTTTGGAAGAGTCGAGGATCATATGAAGACCTTTCAGGATGTTTATGAAAGTTGTGTAGGTCACTGTTGGTGAATCTTGACTGCTCTCTGGAATTAAAGAGTTGAATTCACGAGTTAATTTTTCGGATAAGACTTTTTCTGACCTTGGACTGAGTTTTAATGAGTCTTTGTTTTGAGAGACTTTCTTGGCTTTTAACCCTGGAGGACTCGAAGTTGAGAATTCAGAGATTTTTTCATCTTGTGTGAAAGTTGATTTTGGACTGAAAGTAAAAAAAGAGGAATTTTTTAAATTTTTTGTTGATTTCGGACTGAAATTTGAAAAAACTTGACTTTCAGTCAGTTTTTCGCTTTTGATCGAGTTTGAACTGAGTAACAAGTTGCTTGAAACCAGGTCTTTTTGATTTTTTTTATATTTAGAAAGGTCACTGAAGGACTTTTGGAAAAGACTAAATGTTGAATGAGGGTCAGACAAGCGAGCTTCATTTGAAGTGTTTTTAATTTTCTGACAATTTCTCTGAAATTCTTTTAAATTCTTAGTAAAATTTGAAAAAATCAGCCGATCTGAAGATTTTTTTACAACTGAAGGCTTCAACAATTTTTCTTTTATACAAAGTTCTCCACCTTCAGGAGATAAAGACTGACTAGTCATTAAAATTTTCAATCCTTCTTGATTTTTCTTGCACTTTTTCCCCTTATCCAGAAGTTTTTTTCCTAAATTTTTGTTTTTTTGTGCCTTTTTACATTGATTAGGAGTAGAAGCCTGACTTTCCTCAGCACTTAAAACAGCGATTTCATAATTTTCATAATCCTTTTGATAATTTTTGCACAGTTCTTTTCTAGCTTTTTTACAATCAACAGGCTTCCAGCCGAAGTAATTCCCCAGCGAGCTGAAGTCACGACTTGTTTTATTCATCTCAAAAGTCTCATTTTTATACAGCAGGTCGAATTGTTGAGGCAACTTGCAAATATTCTTCTCAATTATTTCCCGTTCTTCAGGATCTTTTTTATTCACCTCACAGGACTTAACGCAAGAGTTTTGAAGAAGTGTTTGAAGCGAGTTCTCAAAATTACTCGTCATTTTTTATAGTGTTTTAAACTTAGGACTTAAATTAATTTTTCACTGATGGAAATCCGATTATCACCTCGCCACCTGCGGTTTTAGTCGTTCGCGTTGAAAAGGTGTTGATGATGCTTGAATGAAGACCTGGAGTTGAAGGCGAGGCTAAGGAATGAGGGTTGAAAACTGAAGAACTTGATAAAAGGTTCTCATTTGGAAGAATTTTACTGATAGACAATGATTTTTTTACCCTTGACTTGAATACAGCCTTGTTGATATTAGGTAAGTTCGTAACCAATGGCCTTTTATGAGTTTCTACAAAGTCAATATAGCACTCAAAGCATAAAAACAAAGCCTTTTTCAAGAAATCCTTCTTTTCTTTCAACTTTTCAATATCTTCTCTTGGGATCCGAGGATGCATGTTATAAATAGGCAAAGGGTTCTGCCCATACATATAAAAAATCTCGAAATAACTAAACCGTACCACTTTATTCGACTCAAAAGTCAAAGAGCAAACCGCGCATTTACAGTCTTTCACGAAATGAGCCGGGTTTCTTTTGTCAGTCGTCAGATTTTTCGTGTTAAGGTCCTGAGCAGTGAAAAAGTCAAAATTCAGTTGAATGTCGCTTGAACTCTGCCCATTCGCGAAGCGAAGACAAGTCGCGCATAAGACCCAAAGGCGCTTTTTATGATCAAGTTTCATTTGAAGGACCATTCGAGTGATTCTCATTTTTTCGAATGAAACTGCGCCGACATGAGAGACAATTGAATCAGCTGTCTTTATCAGTTGATTCGGAAGGAAAGACCCTCGGACTGGCGTTGTTGTTATGTGAAATTCTTTACCGTCAAATGTGACGGCTCTTTCGTATTGGTCGATTTGTGAAAGAGGTTTCGTTTTTTCGTTGTAAAAAAATAGGTCTTTGTTGGTTTCTAGGAAAATTCTGGATTTTGAATGTGTTTCTTGGGTTTTTGTAGGAGAGGATTGAGGGTATTTAGGATGGGTTGGTTCTTTTCTTGATGGATAGGAAGAGGCGGTTGGTTTTAAGCGGTTGTCTTGTGAGAGAAGAAGTTTGTGTTTAGAAAATGGTTTTCGTGGAGGTTCTGAGGTTTCGAAGAGTTTTTGCTTGTTTTCCTTTTTTTCGAATAAACAAAGATTGCTTGTCCAGATCACTGTGTAACAAAAGTTATACTCACCATAAGGATCTATGAATTTTTGTAATATCATGTCATTGTTTTTCTTCCGGCTCTTTAAAAACTTCTCAAAACTACTACGATTAAGGTAATCAACTACATGTTTTCCATCTTCAACATACATGAGCATCGCAACAATCCCAGAACTTGAAATTTTCTTGGTAAACCCTTCTAAAATCCCCTGTTCATTCAAGTTCTGACTAGATTTCTTCATAATAATTCCACTTTTCGACGTGAAATACCAGAAACGCGGTAAGCTAAACTGATAGATGACAGTATCAGGGATCATCGCTTTAACGACCTGGTCAAAAACTTTATCTTTACTCCACAACAAGTGGTATAAAATTTCATTAAGTCCTTCATTCATTTTACTATAAAATTTAATTAAATCAAAAGGTTTTGTCTCTTAAACTAGTCCGACTATCGCCTTCATAGATCTTCAATGACGGAGAATTCGTTTTACTTGAACTTCTTGCTTCAAATCGTTGTTTCGCGTTTTCACTCCAAACAAGTTTCCGAAAAGATCTCGTTTTTCGACTTTTCAAGACATTCACTCTTGACAGTCGATTTTTAAACTTCAAGAAAGTTTTGTATTCTTTTTTCATTTCTTGTGTGATGTAGTCTGGCTTCTGACTCGCGATTCTCAAAGCGAAATTTTTGTTTTCTTGTTGAATTCTTTTCGCTTCTTTCAGACGGTCTTCCTCGTTGAGACTTTTTTTCCAGAAGGCTTGTCTGGATGAAGAACTTTTGGAAGTTGCGATGTTGATGATTTTTGAAAGGATTTTTAAGTTTTGCTTGGTGATTTGCTCTGATTTCACTGATTAGGTGTTACCTGTGTTTGAGGACTTCCAACGATTTTTCAGGTGGGGAAAACGGGGAGCTTCGATTGGTTTGAAATGGTAGAGACCTGAACCTTGCAGTTTAATTTTTTTTAACTTTTGGTTGTGGATTATTTTCGATTGCTCGATGGACTCCTGCTCGTAAAGACTTGTATTGATATATCTTGGAGCGATCATATTGAAATTATTCTATAAAGATTTTCTCTAAACTTTTCAGTCTTTCTTGAATCAATTCTTTACCCTTCCAATAACAACTGCCAAGACTCTAAAAATTCTAAAATTTTTCCTAAATCTCATCAAACTCTAAAAAAACCAAAATTTCTAAATCCAAATTCTTAATCCAAAATTTAATTATTTTTAAGCTCTTTCTCCTCTGATTCTTCTGGCCAACTGCATGTCTCTTGGCATGATAGTAACTCTCTTAGCGTGAATAGCGCAAAGGTTTGTGTCTTCAAAGAGGCCAACGAGGTAAGCTTCAGCAGCTTCTTGAAGGGCAAGTACAGCAGAGCTTTGGAACCTAAGGTCAGTTTTGTATTCCTGGGCAATTTCTCTTACTAGTCTCTGGAAAGGAAGTTTTCTTACAAGCAGTTCAGTGCTTTTTTGGTACTTCCTGATTTCTCTTAAGGCTACAGTGCCGGGCCTGAATCTGTGAGGCTTCTTCACTCCACTGGAAGTTGTTGGTGCTGAAACTTTCTTTGCTGCTTTAGTCGCTAAGTGCTTTTTAGGCGTCTTCCCTGCTGGGGTCTTTCTTGCGGTTTGTTTTGTTCGTGCCATTTGGTTTTATTGGGAATTTTTTGCCCGGCTTTTATATTGGAAAAATTATCGCCATTTTTTGTGATCTTTGATTTGATTGGCTCGTTATGGATTTTAAGATGTTTTAGATTTTTGGGAAAATGGAAAGGGTTGATTTTTGATTTTTTGATTGTTTGGAATGGGGTTTTTTAGTTGGGATTGATGATTGGGGAGAAGGGTTATTTGAAGTTTTTTTGAAGGTTTGAGTTTTTTTGGAGTTGGGTGAGTCTTTGGATTTTTGGTTGATGTTTTATTGTTTTGAGAAGAGATTGAAATTTTTAGGTGATTTTTTTAGGTGATTTTTTTAGGCTTGATATATTTATGGTTAAGTTAGTTCGGTGATTACTTTCGTAATCATTTTATTTCTTTACAAATTTTAGAGGTTTTTTAACAGAGTATTAATGAAAAGAAATGGCTTGAGTCAGATCATTTTACAGCAAGAAAATTATTATTAAGTGGAATGAGAATCTCTTGAAATTTTTCATTTATTCGAAGATTTCTGAAAATTTTTTATCTAACATTTACATGTGTAAAATTCACTTTAGCATTTAAACTATAATTACTTTTTAGATAGTTTACTATTTATGCAAGGAAATTTTTTTAAAAGAAAAGCAAATTGTTTGAATTTGGATTAATTTTTATAATGCAACTTCGTACCCCTATTCATACTATAGTATTTATATGATAATATTTAAAAGTGCAATCAAACAATAAAAAAATTAAAATCATTTTCTGAGTTGAATCTATTAAGAGCTTCTAAGAAGAAGTACTTGCCATCGTCATCTATATGAAATTATTTTATCAAATAATAAGTTATCCTTGAAATAAATAGTGAATAATTTAAACTTAAAGATATCATTTAATCATCACTTCAAAAATTAAATCATAACAATTTCTCTATTTTTTGTTCATATTCTTGAAATAATATTCTAAGTTCTATTGATCTAATCATCTTTAGATTTTTTCTTTATAAATCTTAAAACACCTTCTGAAACCCAAATATTTCTAAATTTTAGAAACTTATAAGATTTTATTTACAATAAGCTATTCTAACTAGAATATCATATTCATTGATAAACATTGATCCTTTATTTCTAATAAATAAATTTTTTTCTAAAAATTTTCAGATATTGATTAAAAATTGACCATCATCAAGTATACATAGGTCAGTGATCCTATATTATATTTATATCAAATTTAAGATTCATTTTTTGAATTGATAATTTTCGAAAAATTAGCTAAAAATTGAACTAAGGAAATTATATACCCAAACGACCATGCGAAATAAAAGACAATCTGTCTCTTTACCTGTGAAACTTTCCCTTTTAGTCAAAATTTCAACTAAAATTTTTCTGGCGATGCAAACAATGACGTTCACTTAAAATTTTTTTAGATAATGATATGTATAATAGATGTTAAGACTTTTATTGATAAATCTCGCACTCTCTCATTTCTGTCAACTAGAGAAGCCATCCATCCAATATCTCAAAGGACGTAATTTAAGAACCTCTATCATTCGAGAAGATTCCTGGGGAAAAATGAGATTTCATGTGGACTGGTCACAACTATCGTCATCAGACAAGCAAAAATACGAGAAATACATAGACTCCGCCTTTGTTTATTTCTCAAACGCTTTAAAAGTACATCAAATTTCATCCTCCTCCTCATGGGACGATTTGTTTTCCTCAGACCCGAACTGTACAATAATAAAAGAAAAGTACTCAAATAAAAACATCTCAGGAACAGACATGATCATTTTAATCGATTCCGAATTCGACTACTCTAAAATCTACATTGGGTACTCAATAACCTGTGCATACGACCCTTCCACATTTCAACCAATAGCGACTTACTTAAAGGTGAACAAAGCTTACATGGAGTCTTCTGTAGACAATGAAGAATCTTTAATAATGCTTTTTATTCACGAAGTCTCTCATTCACTTGGCTTCAGCTATGAAGACATGCAAAACTTCAGGAAAATAGATGGAACTTCATATGAAACCAGTGAGTTGTTCACAGATATAAGTATCAGAGGTCTTCCACCTCAGCGGTTTTTAAGTACTCCGAAGGTAAAAGAACTTGCTCGAAAGGCTTTTGACTGCCCGACTCTTCCAGGAGTGCAACTTGAAAGTCAAGGGTCTGAGCGAATCGCTTTGAATCATTGGGACAAGCGAATGATGTTCACTGATTACATGAATCCACAGGTATTGACTGATAATATTATTTATTCTGACATTACCCTTGCGGTCTTTGAGGACAGTGGGTGGTACCTTCCCAATTACACCCTCGGGAATTCTATTAACTTCGGGTTTCAAGCAGGATGCGACTTTATCAACAAAAAATGCATTTTCAAGCAAACTGCTATTTCTAGTGAATTTTGTTTCCCTGATGATATTCAAGGTCCTTTTGGAAAAGGACGGGCAAATACAGGGACTTTTTGTGATTTTTCATTGTTGAACTATGGAAAATGTGATGTTTTTGATATGGGCTTCGCTATTCCCACTGAATATCAGTATTTTTCTCAGGATTCTCTTGGAGGGGATACTTTTTGTGATTTTTGCCCTGTTAATTCAAAAATTTTTAACTGTCGAGGGATTTCTAGTCCTGACATCGACTCTGGAGAAGAACTTGGACTTGATTCTCGTTGTTTTGAAGGGACTTTATCGATATCTGTCGGTGGCTTGAATAGCTTTGCAAGTTGTCATCGAGTTAAGTGTTTTGATGAATATTTCGTTGTTTTTCTTGGAAATCAAAACGCGACTTGTGCTGTTGGGACTAAAAACATAGAGTTTCAAGGGTTTTATGGAAATTTAGCTTGTCCTGAGTATGAAAAAGTTTGTAAGAGTCCTCCTTGTAAGGCCAATTGCTATGGAGGGACTTGTGTTAACGGCAGGTGTCTGAATGGTGGGGATAAGACAGGTTTCAAAGGTGAGAGTTACCCTGATGGAAAGACATTTCCTTGCTATTCGGAATGTGGCACGTCAGGAGGAGGTGCTGAATCTTCTGAAAACAACGGCACCAAGGAAAACAACACTGAATCAGATAATGAAACCAACAGCTTCTCTATAATTTTTTCAACTTCTCTGTTATTTATAATGTGAAAACCTTTAAACTTTCCCATCACCAGATTATTCTTTTCACCTCCTCAAAAAACTAATATAAAATAACTAAAAATCCTAAAAACCTAAGCCTTTCTAATTTTATTAATCCTAAAATATCCCAAAAGCTTAAAATATCTAATCATCATCTTCTTCCTCATCCTTCTTCCCTTCTTCACTGTCACTTTCCACCATTTCAGGAGCGACAAGAGGTGTAGGTTCAGGTTGTTCAGCAGGGTCTTCAGGGTCCGCAAGTACATCAGGTGGCGCAATCGGTACAAAAGTTGGGTCAGTCTTTTTGACCCCGAATCCCAAGTAAAAGTTGACCCACCTTCCCGCTTTGAAAACTGTCACGTTTCCAGGCCACCTGAGGTTCTTCAGAAGAGTCACAGCGTACAACACGCTGCCTTCTTGAGGAGCTTTCGCTGCGTAGACCTGGTTGTCCCCTACAACTGAGACTGTCCAGGACTTTTCCTCTCCTTGCAAAGGGTCATCTTCTGCAATGCTTCGAAGTCGGTCAACAGACTTATCGTTTTCTTCTTGTTTTGCTTTAAGTTCTTCAATGTCTACTTCTTCACCTGCAGGGACTTCAGGGTCTGCATGATTCGCTCTTCCTGCTTTTAAGATATAAGGATGAAGATGCACCCAGTTTTCCTCATTTGAAAGTTCTTCGAATCCTGGAATGCCGGCTTCTTCATCTACTTCGATTGAGGTTGGGTCTTCTTCGTTGCTCTTGTAGATGCCTTTGGGGATTATTGTGCAGGATGAGGTTATTCGAGCGATTTGGGCTCGAAGAAGATGTCTTTCTTTTCCTGTGAAAATTGGGTAGGCCAGGACATCTGCATCTAGCCGTCCAGTGAACATTTTTTTAATGAGTCTTGCTTGCTGAATATGTTGAGGAGTAACGTCGGGTAATTCAATCCAGTCTTCTAAGACGTTATCAGTGACCCAGTAAGTAAATCGGTTTAATCCTGTCCCTCGCTTCTCAAATCCTTTAGGACGCTCGATATCTTCTCTTCCTGCATTCTCTAAATGTCCTTCAGCAACGTAATAGTCTTTTTCCCGCCCATAGACTTTACCCCAAAAACGCATTGAAGAAGCACCTGAGGTTCGCATTAAGTTTCTTAAAGATAGTTGGATTCTTACTGATTCGTCTTCACCGAAACTTAGTCCTACCCACTCTAGTAGTTGACGGTCTTTTAAAAAGTCGGAAAGGACTCCTAGTCCCGGGGGTTGAACGACTACTTTGAAACCTTGATCTGTGGTTTTGGTGAATTGACTCAAGAGGGCTCTGCATTCTGATACCCAGCCACTAAGCTCAGTCTTCCGTGTCTGAAGTTTCGATACTTCAGAGTCAGTCGGCAATTCCTTATATCCAAAATGATTCTTCTTGACGAACGAAGAGATTGACTCAAAGTTCTCATATAACTTCTCCGGCTTCGTATGAAGAATATGAACCAATACAGCTGAAAGGTGTGAGTAAATTGAAGGCGAGGAGGAGTCTTGTGATGTAAGAATCTTGCGAAGTTTTTCTTCCATTTATATAACTGTAAGTGTTGAGAGGTAAGAATTGGGTAGTCAAGTTTAGAGATGTTGAAAGACTTAAGTGATAATTTCGAAAAGTAATAAAATTGAATTGATTTTGCTAGAATTAGCTTCTTTGATTAACTCCAGTTATAATATGGCACTCGAAGATGATGAAATCATGGTCGATGAACTCGCTGTCATCGCTCGGAAAGTTATGGAAGAAATTCTACCTTCTGATACTTACTTCATGCCAGATAAAGTTAACACCTGGTGTCAGCAAATCATGGACCAGTGCTTGAAAGAATACAGCAAAATGGCGAAGCAGTTTAAATACATTGTCACTTGTTTTATTATGCAGAGGAATGGAGCTGGGTTTCAATGTGCTTCTACGTGTTTTTGGGATACGAAAACGGATGGCATAATATCAGTTAATGGAGACTTTCCTCATTTGAATTGTTTAGTGACCATCTACGCGGTTCACGTCTAGATTAAATAATTACTTTTTAAAGGACTATGAATCGTAATAATATATTTTTTAGTAAATCAAGCACTTGAATAGTTATTTGAATAAAAAATTTCAACATTTCAAATTAAAATGAAAATTTTCAATCAAAATATCTGGATTTTCCAAGTTCAACTACAAAAAATGCCTAAAACAATCATTCCAACTATAAACAACAAATCCTAAAACCCCTAAAAACTCAATAAAACCCCGTAACCCTTCTCAAATCACCATCAACCACTTCATACCCCAAAAAATCCTCTAATCTCCCTATTCCAATAATGGAAGAATACATCCGAAAGTCCCAAAGTCCAATCTCAAAATCAAAGTTCTCCAAACTCCTTCAAAGCCAAATCGACAAGCCAATAGACATCGAAGACGAGACAATCGACCACGAGGCCGAGACAAGCGAAATCGCGAGCCAACTGACATCTCTACGGAAACGTCACGACAAGTTAAAAGAGTCAAACAGTAAAAAGCGTCACTACTTCGAGAAGCTTAAATCCGAGCTTGACTCCGCCGAGTTGTCGTCATCAGTTTACGACCAAGACACAAAATCCATTCAACAGAAAATCGAGCAGTTGTCAGATCAAATCGAAGAAAGCCGAAAAAAGTACGAATCTGAAAAAGTCAACCGAAAGTCTTACCTTTACGTCTTGGAACGAATGAAAGAAGAGAAAATTTCTTTAGAAATCAAAGCGAACTCACTTCAGTCTTCTTTAAAAGAATCTAAAACTTTTCTTGAAAACGAGACTGATAAGTTCAGAAAGATCAGAGAAAGTCAATATTCTTCTAAACAAGTCATGCAAAATATCAAACAAACTCTTGCAATTGACCAAAAACGTAAGCAAGATAGAATTTTTCAGTTAGAAAAAAATATCAAAGATCGACAAGAACTCGCTTTTAGAAGGGAAGAAAGGCAAAAAAGACATTTTGAGATCTCAGAAGCTGCTGCAAATGACGATAGGGACTCACATGAAGCAAGAACTCGAGAAACTTTCCTTATTAACCGACTTTGGACCAAGTTCATCATGAAAAAACTTAAAAACGAAGTGAACAAAGGAAGCGCTGTTGAACTTGCCTTTAAAAAAATTAAAATAACCACTGGTATCAATGAAGTCAATGAAATCGTTGAGAAGTTCTTGAATTCCAGTGAAAGTCTTCAGGCCTTGCGTCAGGCTGTTGACCAGGCAGAAGAAAAGTTGGAAAAACTTAAGGAATACAATTTCAAGGCAAGGGAAAAACTGAATCAACTCCAAATCATTGAAAATCCTAGAAAAGTTTACAATGATATTGAAAATGTTGAAAAAAAACTCACTGAAAGTTATAAAGAAAATGCTAGTGTAAGGGAAAAACTTAAAAAAGCGGTGGTTTTTTATGATCAGGTTCTTAATTGGGGAATTAAAACTTGTGATCTTGTTGGAATCAACTCTGTTGTTAATGTTCCTACCGGGTTTAATGTTATGCAGAGTGAACATTCGCTTGATGAAGTTTTTGAAGATATCTATCAAAAGTTGAGACTTATTGCGGATACTTTAGAAACTAGGAAAATTCAGGCGAGAGTCGCTGTTGATTCATTTGCTAGGCAGAAAACTGGGGATATTGTTAATATTATCTCTAATGATAGCTTGTTGATGAAAAGTAGCAGAGGCAAGATTGGATTTGAAAGTAATAGATCTAGTGAAGCGTTTTTACCGAAGTTGAAGGATAGGTCGACTGAAAGGCTGCATAATTAAGTTCACTAAAATAATAAATGAACATCAGTGCTAAGCCGCCTCAAAAAGATTTCGGTCTAAAGACCCTAAAGCGACTTTCAAGTCACATGTCCTCATTAAAATCATTTTCAATCTCATCAACCCCTTCAACTCCATCAATATCAACCTCAACATCAATGACAGAGCTAGACTCAAAAATGACTTCCACATCTCATCTTCTTCAAACAAAAATCGACCTTAGTTTAAACACAGTTAATTCCTTATCAAAGCCCCTGAACAGTCTTCGATCATCTCTGGAAAATCAGGGTTCAAGACTTTCAAAAATGTTAAAATTGACGCGAAACAAGTTATCCCTGACTATCGATGAATTACTTTACGACTCAAACGATTTACAGCGAAAAGTTCAGGAAAATATTGATGAAAAGTGCGTCGAAACAAAGCAACACCTCAACTTGCTTGAAAAAGAAAGGAAAAAAAACTCTGAGGTCTTCAGTTCAAACTTTCGGGAAAACTTTCAGAGGATGAAGTATATCATTGATAAAGAAGCCAATGCTAGAGCTTCTCAAAGTGAAGTCATTGTTGATCAGATAGATAGGGAAGTCAATGCTTTTGATTTGCAGTTAAAGAAAAATAGTAATGAAAGGAAAAATCGATTTCAAAAAATTTGGAGTGAGTTGGAAGGATCTAAGGAAGAACTGGAAAAAGAATTGAAGATGGAAAATGAGTATCGATGTAAGGTTCAGGATAAAATTATTGTATTATTTGAAGATGCTTGTTTAAAGTTTAACAGTAAAAAGTAATTATTAATGATTAAGCTAGTTATAGTTGAGTTTTTAGGTACAGGTTGCATTCAAGTGTTATAAGATATTCATTAACCTTCTAAACAGTTATTAGTAATTTATTATTTTGACGTTTATATTAGAATAATATAGCAATTGGGCAATCTCTGTTTATTCCTTCAAAGCAGCATTGCATTATTTGATTAAAATCTGATATTAAGATTATTAATTCCTGTGCTTCAAAAAAACTAATTTATTAAGCTTCTCTTATAAATCTTTAATAATAACAACTCATAATCATTTCTCATAACCTATTTCTAAAAACCCTATTAATCCATCCATAATTCCTATGAAATTCTACCAATCTAACCAAAAACTCCATTTAAAACCCTTCTCATTAATCACAATTCCTCATTCATATTCAAAAACCTAGAAGGACTAAAATTTCTTTCATTGAAAAAATCCTTATTTTTCCCCTTCTTCTTCTCAAAATCCTTCAAAAAATTCTTCCTTCCATGAGTAGCAATATTATTCTCAAATCTTTTTTCCCACTCCCTTTCCTCACAAACAGATTTCCTTTCAGTCATGCTTTTAAACTTGATATCCATAGCAAGTTTTGGCAAAACAAACTCTTTATTCGGAGAATAATCAGGTGAAAATTCTTTTTTTCTATAAAATTCTTTCCTTTCAGCATATTTCGCAAGATCCGGGCCAGTGACAGTCCCATACTTGCTACAAGCGCTCGGAATCAAGTTATGCGAAATAAATCTTTCCTCATGTGGAGAAGGCATGCCCAGGGTGATATCCTTCCTCGACGTCTGATACTGAAAAGGAATCCCTTTCGATTTCCCGTCAGGGAACTGGTGCAAGTTACTCGACAAGAACGAATCCGGAAAGTTCTGCACTTCAGAAGTCTTCTTCCTTTTCGACATCGAGTACACAATAGGAGTCTTCTCAACTAAAGAGTAATTCACCAAATATCGCCCAAGTTCAGGCACATCATTAAAACTAGCTTCTTTTCGCCCTGGTGATAAAAAAGCTGCGGAAGGTTGAAGTTTCTTGACTTCTTGTTTTTCATGATTTCCTGACTTCATGTTTTCCAGTTCTTCAGAAACGATTTTAGAAAGTTGTCCTTCTGTTAATAATGCCTGAGATTTTACTTTAGGAAGATTCTGGCAAATTTTTTCACCTCGGAGGATTCGGTCGCGGTCGACGAGGATTTTGAATTTTGATAAACTTGCTTTTCCGGCTCTTGAGAAATAAGAACGGGATTGGTCTGAGTTGCGAGAAATCATTATAAATGTTAAGGGTTTATTGGATAGACTTCTATTTCGCCTTCTGGACCGAAGACGGAAGCTGTTTGGTTTGATATTGAAAAAAAAAGACCTTCTTGTGTTGGGAGAGTTAGAAGAGGGATGAATTTGAAAGTTCTCCAGTCAACATGACCTGGATTCATTAGGATTGTCAGGCTTTCTATTGTTTGAAGTTCGAAGATGCAGAGGTGGTTATAGTGCAAGGTGTAGATTTTCTTGTTGATTATTTGGGAATCGATGCAGTCGAAATCGAATTTCTATTTGAGTTTTACGTGTTGGGTGAAAAGTTTAAAGGAAGTTTCGAATTTGCCCCAGTATAGACCTTTGTCGGTTACTGTCACACATTCTTTGAAAGACATTTCAACTCTTTCAACTGGGGATTTTCCGGTATTTACAAAAGAAAATTCTATGATTTTTTGGTATTTCTCAGTTAATTTTAAACCGATTATAGCGTCAAGGTCGGAACTTTCTAGTTTTTTTCCTATTTCTTCGTATTCTGGGCTTAAGAATTTTAGTTCTCCTTTGTAGGTAAAGTTCTCGTAAATAATCACTGAGAAATGAAGAAAAACCAAAAAAAAATCTGAAATTTTTGAAAATTTTTTTATTTTTTCTGGAGTTTCTAATGTTTTTTCTATTTGAAGTTCTGGAAAAGTTAAAACATGAATAAAGTTACCAGAACCAACAACTAAAAAGTCCTTGAAAAACAAGGAAAAGTCGACATTTTCTAAGTTTTTTATGAGAATTTTGCTGATTTCTTCAAATTTTGAGTTAAAAACAGTCAAACTTTCACCAAATCCAAAAGTTCCGAATTCACTAACAGTTAAACTTGAAAGGTTTTCCTTTACTTTAAAGTCAAAACTTTCTATTTTCGTGACAAGTTCTCCAATTCTGCAATTTTTCGAATATCCAGCTAAAAAAGTGTTTTCGTACAAACAAATAGCATCAAAAAAGTCGACAACTTGAATTTCCATGTCAGGAGCAGAAAGAATGAAGTTATTGCAGGTTGTTTTCAGCAAAACTTTGAAAGACTTAACTGATTCTTTGATAACTGAGGCTTGAATGACAGTAAAGTCAAATTGAAAAACATTCTGTTTAAACTCACAGAAGGTTAAATTAGAACTACTGACTATTTCCAAGTCATGGAAATAAAAAACAAACTCAGGCACAAAAGGAAACTTTTTTTGATGTTTTTTTAGCAAAAGACTCTCAAGACTCAAGCAAAATAATCCTTTTCCCTTAACCGCGATGATAATTTCCTTATTTTTTTCAGCTAAGCAAAGCACCTCATCTTCCATGCAAATATTTTTAACAACATCCTGTCCCCGAAAGACTCTGACGATTTCAACAAAAGCAACAACAAGGAACTCCCCAGAAACCACAGCAGAAGTGATAGGTTCCTCTAAATGATTCTGATTTTTTCCAATAAAATTGATGATATTATTAGTCACCTGAACCATTCCAGCTCCAAACTTCTGCAAGACAATAGTTTTTTGTTTCGTTAGAATTTCCTTCATTTCCACTGCCTTGAACCCTTTTTCAAGTACCTGAACAACAACAGAAAAATAAGAAGCACTTAACAAAAACAAGTTCTCCCCAAATCGAAACACGCGACAAGCAGGTACATTAACTTCCGCAACAGCATCAACAGTTAAAACAATCCGACTTTTTCTAACTTTTTTCCCAAACACCAGAAAATTCCACCCTTCACTTCTAAAAATCATCTGAGGATAAAAAGACTGACTTTGCCATCTGCACTAAATAACTCTTACCACTTCTCCAACAGTCATAGTCTTCAAGTTGATTCCAATAACGATGCTTTCGCCTCGAGAAGAGTAACAAAGGACTGTCAAAATCCCTTGATTGTTCAAATTCACCATTGAAGTCACTTCTGAGTCTATCGGAATCGTTGCGGCTGCTGATGTTTTTATACCCAAGCTGCTCACGTGAAGCCAAATTAACTTGTTCCTTGATGCGCATAGGATTCGGTTGCACTTGTCGCTGAAGTCCATCAAGGCTGTTATTCGGTCTGAGTCGATTTGGGTGGATTTTTCTTGAGGTATGCTGAATTGGAAGATCTGGGAAATACCGAAGCCTATCACTGAATTGTGAACTGATATTATTGAGGATATGTTTGGAAGGTAACGGATCGACCATGGACCTGGAATTAACTCTTTGCTGTACTCGTCTAGACTTACGCTGTGGATACTGCAAAAATCGGAAAATTTCACGAGAAAACAGAAAGTTTTACGAGACTATTTGGAAAGTACTGCGAAATCTTCTGGACTTTCACCGCGGATTTGGATTATTGAGAGGATTTCTGAGTAACTTGAGGGCCAGTGCACTTCATCTAATATAGCCAGGTTATAATGCTGAGGTTTCGGCTTTAGTTGTAAATTTGTAATAGAACTCGGACGAAAGCTTAATAATATCGAAGGAAATTTCCCCTGATAAACACATCCAATAATCCGAGGCAAAGGTTTTTGAACCAAAAACTTCCCTTGATAAACAATGAAAAACTCAAGACTAATGACTGAAAATTCCATGTTTTCAGTAATAACCAGAACAAGATTATTCTGAATCATTTCTAAAAACTTTATCTGATAATCAAATTTTTTCACTTGAACAACTTCAATATTTTTAGTAAACCTGTGTTTTGATAGTTCATATCTCGAGGCCTGAATAAGAAACTTTTCATTCTGATTACTTGCAAGACAGACTTTTCTGTACATTTTTATATGAAAGAAGTGCAGGATAAATGAAAGTCTTTATTTCAATAAGACCGGCCTTTCAACTGATAAATATGGAAAAGTTAGAAGAACAAATCTTTTTACTTCATTGTGAAGAAAATCCTTCAGTAGAAGCTTGCAAATATTTAGCCTTACTCGACAAAAATGAACTTAATCAAGATGATTTGTCCTGGGAAGATATTGAACCTTATACAAGAATTCTTGGAGTTCGAACTCAAGATGTCTACCAAAATCAACCTTTTGTCAAGCAAGACATTCATAAAATCGAAGGAAAAATCATTGAAAGATATGAAAAAATCTGCAAAATAGTAAAAAATTCTGACCCGGTTAGAAAAACTACTGAAATTTGTAGGGAGTTTCAAAATGTTGAGAAAAAAATCAAAGATGTTCAGGAAAAACAGCAGAAATGTTATGAAAAAAGTTTGGAATTTTTAAGTCAGATTCAAAAAAAGATTAATGAGTTGGGAATGGAGAATAGAGATGAAAATGGTCCTTTTGCGGAGATGGCTTTGAAATTAAAATATATTCAATTAAAGGCAAAATTTTTAAGAAATTCGATTAACTCTGAAGTTTATAATGAAAGAAGTTCCAAGGCTTTGAGGATTATTAGAGATGAGCTTGAAGGAACTTATGAGGAGTATAATGATGTTAGGAGATTGCTTAATGAAAGAATTTGCATGTATGAAAATAATGATAGTATTCAAGATCTACTTAAAAGATATTCAATAGTAAAGCAAAGGATATTCAAGAAGAGGCAGGATATTTTAAGCATTTCAAAATAACTATAAATAGATTTCGTATCTTTTTCTAGGCTATATTATAAGAAAAACACCCCCTGGTAAAGTATATAATAAATATCCTGAAAATCTCTAAACTTCCAGCTTGAAGTCCCCCAAAACCTCAAACAAAAATATCCAAATCAATAATCAAGCCCCCTTCTCAAGAAATGCCAAAACGATCCAAAAAGTCCTTAAAACTCGATTCAAATCCCCAAGAAAAATCTTCAAATCCCCAAGAAAAATCTTCAAATCCCCAATCAAAATCTTCAAATCCTCAAGAAAAACCTTCAAAACTATCATTAAACTCAAATCCGATATCACAAACTATATCAAGCGATGATAACTCAAGCGATATCTCAGAAGTTCCAAGCGACTTAGAAGAATACCTCCGAAGCCAAACAAGCATATACCAAGAAAATCCGCCTTTTCCGATCTCTCACCAATCAAGTGAAAACAACTGTTTTATCTGCAGCTTGCCCCTTAAAAATAAATACGAATTAGAAAGTCACATGCATTTCCACCAACCCTGCAACTTATTCAAATGCATCATGTGTGGAAAGTCCTTCAAATTCAAGAGTTCCCTTAACAAGCACCTGCGAGACTATCACTCCGAAGAAAAGCTTCGTCGTTATTCACGAAGAAAAACAAGCAAATGGCTGAAATCATTTTTAAAGTCAAGTCTTTCAGAAGAGTATCTTTTTTACGCAGAGCAAGAAAAGCCGAACATGGTTTTTTTTGAAGACTTATCAAATTTCAGCACTTTTCATGAAGAACTTCAGAGAGCATGGGCATCAAGAGAGTTTTACGACGACAATGTTTTGAAATACGAGGAATTCTTCGAAGAACTTAAATAATTACTAGTTATAAAGGCGGTCTCGTAGGAAGTCCTGTTGTCTTTTTTTATACTCGTATAACTCTTCATTCTTTTTCTCGATGTCGCTTGCAAGACGGGTCATTTCTTTGCGAAGGTTGTTGAGATCAGCAGACCCACTGGAAGTAAGACAAATCAAGTCTTTATAACTACTGCTAAGCCGATCGATTTCTTTTTCACATAAAACAATCTGCTTTTTAAAGTCCTCTTCACCTTTTTTCCTCTCTGTTTCCTTTAACTGACTCACTTCTCTCACCTTTGGACTTGCACTTCTTCTTTTACTTACCACCTTCACAGGTGGCTTTTTTTGAAGGGTCTTCGTTTTAATCAAATCGATTTTTTTTAAAGTTTTTTCCTCATTCATTTTATTCATTTCAGTGATTTCCTTTTTTAAATGAGAAATTTGCTGACTTTGGTTATGGTTCAAGTCGCGAAGCGACTTGTTTTTCACTTCAAGTTCTTTGATTTTTTGAAGAAATTCCTGATTTTGCGCTGTAAGTTCAGATTCAACGTTTTGGTAGTTTTTTTGCAAGGAATTTCTCTGAAATTCCGAGTTTTCACGTAAAAAGTTGACCTCACTTTGAAGTCCTGAATTAATCCTTTTCTGTTGTTTCAGTTCTTCCTCTGCGAAGTCCTTATCACGAATCGCTTGATCCAAGGCTTTTTGCAATTTCTGCTCAGAAGTCGTTTTACTCGAGAGACTTTTTTGCAGGTACTCGATTTGCAATGTTAGAGATTCGACGTCGACTGAGAACTGTTCAAAGTTTCTTTTACCTTCAGATTCACTGAATTTGCATTGAATGTCTTTGATTTTTAACTGCTCCTCGCATTGAGAAAGCCGCTGCTGAAGTTTTTGTGACTCGGAGGCGTATGCGGAAAGGCGGGTTTGCAGCAAGGTTTCTCTTTCTTTGCTCATTTGGATCTCGGAGAGAAGACGGGTCTGCCACTTTTCTCGGTCTGAAGAGTATTTTGACTCGGAAGATAACATTTGCTCTTTGCATTGGTGAAGATCACTTTCGAGGTATTTTATCTTTTCTTGTAAGGCTTTCATTGCTCCGGTTAGAGCACGAGATGAAGCGTCAGTGGGAATGAAGGGTTTTTGGTTGTAAATCTCGAACTCGTTTATTTCGAAGTCTAACTTGTCGAGGTCGTTGTCGTAGAATTTATGAAGTTCTTCAGTCATTTTGTTTATAGTGACTTTGATGATATTAATATTGTTCAGAAAGGGAATGTTGAAGAAAAAATTGTTATTGAATTAGGTGAAAAATTGGATGCTTACCTTTTCATAATAATCTTAATTTTTCTTATAATCTCCAGCATTGCTAATATTTCCAATTGAACTATTTAGAAATCATAATAAACAAACATATGCAAAAATACTTCATTTTGCATTTCTGCCTAGTGGTAATTTATTTATATTTCCTGACGTACAGTTTAACAAGAATAGTACTTCACTGGAAAGACGGTAGAGAAAAAGTGATAACATCAAGTGGAAGATTAACAGTAAAAATCGCGAGTACAGTATCCTGTGCCTTCCTTCAATTCGCCCACATAGCAGACTACATGCCTTCAAAGTACTCATATGAGAACTTAGTAATCCGTTCTCTTTACTTCTCCATCTGTGGACTGACCTGGCTGTTCAGTTCAGTTTTGGTTTACTTTGACTACTCACGGCGCCTTCCTTCTGAATGGCGTGGCCAAAGAAGCTTTTGGGTCCTGGGCGTTTTGAGCAACTCACTTCTACTGGCCTTTAACCTTGTCTTTGAAATGTACGACTTTTCAAAGAAGTCAATGTTTCAATTCGACCTGATCCAAATCGCGGCTTATGTCTTGACGATTCTTTTATGCATTCTTCTTACTTTCTACGCAGTCTTCCTTCCTAATGACTTTTCAATGATTTCACCGGACTTATACACAAAACTAAAAAAATCGACTTACTTAGATGAAACAAAATCAGAAAGTCAACAAGGCATAAAAATAAAAACTTCGATTATAGGATATAAAGTAAAAGAAGTGAAAAATGCAAGAATTGTTTATTTCACTATTTTTGTTAATCATAGTTCTCAGTCTTTTAACATCTCTCGGACTTTAGCTGACTTCGAAGCACTGGACCTGGCCTTACGTCAAAAGTTCTCAAAAATTGAATTTCCCAATCTTTCATTCCCTGACTTTTCCGCTGAGGACCTCAGGAAAGTTGCAGCTGAAACTCGAGTAGTTATTCTAAACTCTTATCTTTCTGAACTATGTGTTCAAGAATTTATCACCCCTGACCTTTTGAATTTTTTACAAATTGAAGGACATGCGAGAGACTTGATTGAATATCGTAATTCGATTGGACTTGAAGAGAAACTTGCTTTGACAGAAGAAGTGATTCGTTCAGAGTCATCGATTTCTCCTTATTTTAACCCGAGTAAGATAATGACAGCTCCAGAAGAAAACAAGCAACATCATAACTTCCAGTCCATTATTTCCGTCAGTATTCCAACCTGCAGGGTGGAAGAAAGCGAGTCAATCGAATATTTCATAAAAACCAAGGTGATTTCCCTTAACATAAAAAAAATAAAACCAAGTAAATACAAAGAAATCTGTGAAATCCACAAAAACATCAGAAAAAGTGTAAGTCCCGCGAAAGTTCATCATTTTCCAAGCAGAAACTATTCAAAAAGTCTAAAAAAAAATGACAAAGAAGCTGATGAACAACGTAAAAAACAAGTCGAGTATTATTTTTCAGTTCTTTTAAACGACCCGGCTTATATCTGTGAAGAAATCTTGGAATTCTTCGGATTTGGCTTTAGTCCAAGCGACCTCTACCCTGGAATCCCCAGGTTTTCATATCGTCTGCTAGAAGGAGGCGAGTGGCAAGGCGAGTTAAGCGACGATTCAAGTCACTTCATCAGTTTTTCATTCATGATCAGCAAGTCTCGCGAAGCGAAAGATCAAAAAGGTAAAAGCCTTGAAGTTCCTTGGAAAATTTCAAAACGTTATCGAGAGTTCGACGCTTTTCATTCAAAACTCGTAAGTCGACATTCAAGTCCTCATCTTAGACACTTTTTAATGTCAACTGGAAAAGGATTCAGTGAAGTCCCTGCCTTGCCAGTCCTTCCATCAAAAACAATCTCTCCTCCAAGTACCTTACAAGAAATAAATGAGAGAAGAAGGCAACTTTTTTGTTACTTGAGTGACTTGTTGAACCATCCAGAAGTGACTTGTTGTTACTGGTTTCGAGAGTTTATCGAAGATAAGCAGTTTGAGTAATAAAATGGTCGATGGGGATGATGAGTACTTCAATGACCTTAATTTTCTTTTCTTGAGCAACCCGAGGAACTTTATTCAAACCCGACAGTTGGTCGTTCCTTACTTTCAAAACTACCTTCCTCAAAAACGTCTTAACAAGGAACTTATCACTGGATTTCCTTTAGACCTATTTGAATCTCCTCCGAATCCTCAGTTTTTATGTCAGGTTTGTCAAATGGTCGTGAAAAAACCTGTTGAATGCAGCTTTTGTGGAAAACTTCATTGTGAGATGTGTGTGAAAAATCCTGAAACTTTCACTTCTGGAAAATTTCAATGTCAGAATTGTGGAAAAGAAGGAAAAATCGTTCCGCCTAGTAAGGTGCTTGTTAAAATGATTTGTGAAATGAAAGTAAGATGCAGGTTTTTTGAGAGTGGATGCTCGGGATTTTTTAAGATTTCGGATTGTCCAAGACATGAATTGACTTGCTTGTTTCGACAGGTCAGATGTGCTAATCATCAGTTTTGTGAAAATATTGGAATACTTAAGGATTTCTTTGAAAGTGAATTGAGGAGTCATAGTTCTGTCGTTAGACCGAAAAGTTTTAGCTGCTCTAAAGAATGCAGCTTGATGGTCTGCTTTAAGAGAATGATACAGGAGAATAATTTACAGAGTGCCTTGGAAGAGTATTTTAAATTGTTGAGGAGCGTGGAGGATAGTAAGGAAATTAAGATTTAAGTAATAATAAATGCTATATCTTCTCATCATCTGCACATCCGCTCTAATAAAAATCAAGCTAGAACTAATATCTTCAGACCACAAGCTCTTAAATAACTCCACAGTAAAGCTTGAAAACTACAAAAACGTATTCATAAATAGTCTCAATACCGAGGAAGTATCTGGATGGGAACTCCAGCCTCAGAATTCAAAGTGATTTTCGACACAGGTTCATCAGTAATCCCTATTCAGTGGTTATGGATTCCAGGTCCCAACTGTAAATGCCACAAGTCTCCAAACAGATTAGAAATCTCACAGTCATCAACCTACCTAAACCTAAACATATCCCGAACACTTCACTACAACAAAGGCCGGGTCGAAGGAAGTGTCTGCCAAGAGTCAGTCTCTCTGAACACAAAAGACTCAGTAAAAGACCAGAAGTTCATATTAGCCAATGCAGATAAAGGTTTCGAAAACCTAGTTTCAGACGGGATTCTCGTATAAGACATCTAGGGAATGGCTTTTCCTTCATTATCAGATAAACACTCTACCTTTATCATGAACTTAAAAGAGCAGGGAATAATCCCAAAGGCCATGTTTTCAGTCAAACTTTCGGACATCGGCGACACTGACCACGGCTCAAGGATTGTGATTGGAGGACTTGATGAGAATTATCAAAATGACGAAATCAGATATGTTGAAATTTATGCTCAGACCGGCTTCTGGCTCGTCGCTCTCAAAAATGTCTGGGTTGGCGAGTCGAGAATTGAAAAAAGTTCAATTGCTGCTATTATTGACACTGGAACTAGCTTCATCTTATCACCGAATGACGAAGTTGTTGAAGTCATGTTTTGGATTTCTAAATTTGGCAGCTGTGCCTTGATTTTTGATGAACTTGTTTGTCAGTGCAAAAGTGATAATTGGAATATTGAGTTTCCGGTTCTTAAGTTTCAAATTGGAGATTATTTTTTCATTATTAGGCCTGAATCTTACTTTAAGAGGGAAAATTTTGAATGTAGCTTGCTGATTAAAAGTCTTGGAAGGAAGGATTTTTGGATTTTAGGAGATGTTTTTTTGAGGAATTTTTATACGATTTTTGATATGGAAAATAAAAGGATTGGATTTTTGAAGTGATTGAAATTTAGGAATGAAATAATGGAAAAACCGGAGGAAAATAGATATGAATGGGTTTTTTATATGTCGATTGGAGTTGGGCTGATATTGGTCAGCATTGTTTCTATTTTTTTTATTGCTAGGTATATGAGAGGGAGTAAAGATAATGTGCATATTCGACTTAATGAGAAATTGTTGGTTAATACTTAATAGGAAGTAATTATATATCTGTTATAACAACCTATCCATCTATCTAAAAATTCAAGAATTCATCAATCCTTACACCATTACTCAGCTAAGCTACTTACTATCAACTTCATCATATTTTCCCTCAACGACTGAGACCCTGATCGTACTTCAAGTTCAACTTCCTGATCCTTCCTCTTAACCTTAACAAGTGCAAAAACAAGTTCCTTCATACAAGCGACCGTCAAATACTCCCGCGATGCCAAAGCACAAATTTTCTCACAATCAAAAACCAAAACATTCGGTCCCATTTTCAGAAGTTTCGGCAGATAATTTTTTCCATTTTTAAACTGAAAAATACTAGTTTCACTAGCAAACAGTAAATCTTCCCATTCTTGCCAAATTTTTTCAGGTGACTCAGAAAAAGGACTTGCAAACTGGTAAAGATTAATAGGAAGTTTTAAGTTCACAGCAAAAAATGTATTTTCTTGAGTGCAGGAGACTGTTAGTGTTGGGAAGACGGGAGAAAATAGCTTGAGACTGGCTTGAATGAAGAAAAATATCTGGCTTCCTACTTGGATCAGTGGAAATGATGAGTTGTCAAGGATTAGAGAGTAACTCTCTGATGAGACCTCAAGTTTTATGTCTTCGATTGGAATGTTTGAACGGTTTCCCAGGTAACAGACTAACTTCACGCTTGGAGATTCGTGCTTTATCTGGAAACCTATTTGGAATAAGGTGCTGTCGTAAAGTATGGCCATTTCTTCACACATTATGAACTTGAAAAATGAATCGTTGTCTGCTACTGGGGATTTTATTGGAATCATTTTTTGAGAGGTTCTCGGGGAAAAAAAAACTTCTAAGGATTCTGTTGGGTTGCTTGATGAGGGTGGGTTTTTAGATGGTTCTGACTTTTTTAAAGTGTGAAACTCTTCACACTCCTTTTCTTTCGACAAAAGCAATTCTTTAGTTTTCAAAAATGATTCCTGCAAAGTTTGATAATTTTGATTAACAACCATTAATTGTTGATTAAGTTTCATAATAATATCATCTTTTTCCTTAATAACAACCTGCAGTTTTTCGATTTCCGAGTCGTTTTTCTTTTCCACAGGAGCAAACTGAAAAGGTACTAATCCATTATTACTTTCAAACGGTGAAGAAACTCCAGGAAAAACAGGTCCAGTATTATACCCGGCCTTCAAGGGAGGACTTGAAATAGGTTCAATATCAAGATTTAAAATATCATCAAAAATATTGAAAGTTTGTTTTTCCGGTTCTCTCTTCAAATTTTTCTCAACAACTCCAGGGAATTCCTGCTTATCCTCTTCAACCCCTGAGATTTTTCCAGTAACAACACCTAAATTATCATTTTTTTTCAAATCAATTTCAACCCTTCCCTGATTTTTTTTTTCTAACTTAACATTAGAAAAACTTTCACTTTTTTTTAAATCATGTTCAAACTTAGGCTGTGGTCTTGCCTCAGTCTTGACAGGCATGGTACTAAACAAGCTTGCCCTACTTTTCTTATTATCCGTGACCCTATTAATCCTCTCCGATATATCCAAAGTCCTTGTGATTCCAATCTGATCATCTTTATTCAAAACCCTATTCAAAACTTCATCAAGACCTCCTTTCAAAGCAGAAACATTCGCAATTAACTCTCTTCCAGTTTCACTATCTTGAGGATTTTCCATCTCTTCAATAATAACAAGTAAATTTTCCAAATAATCTAAAGTTTCCTTGTCAGTCTTCTCAGGTCTCGGCGTCGAGACTTTTTGAGAAGGCTCCACAGGTCGACTCTGTTGTTTTCGAGCAGTTTCAACAGGCCTGGTTGGTTCAGAGTGAAAACTAGGCCGGCTTTGAATGGGTGGAAAGCTGACTTTCACCCTTAACTGCGAGTAAATCGTTCCATAAAACGTCGGCTGCCCTCCGGCGCCTTTGCCGAAGTTCTGAGCCCAGATCTGAATGTAAGTCAAAAGTTTTTGAATGAAAAGCTCAGAATTTTTCAGGTTCTCTGAAGACTTGTTGGAGTCTCGAAAGACTTCGAGAGACTTTTTAGAGGCAAGGATGCTTAAACGTTCTAAGATCTTTTCTTGTGCGTAGTTTAGAAAAGCTGGAATTTTTTGCATGATGCACTCGTGAAATAGGTCTAAGAGGAAGACTTTTTGCTGTGGGGAAACTCTTCGGTCTTTGATTAGTTTTTTTATTTGGGAAATCACTTCTTTTACTACTTTCATCTCACCTGGTTTTAGCATTTCTTTTAGGTGAGGGAGAATTTCTTGGTAGGATTGTAATGACTTGCTACTTTGAGTTACCAGGTCTCCTGGCTTTGCTGTCATCATAATTTTTTATAGGATTTTAATGAGTGAGGATTTATTTAGGTCGTTAGGGAGGGAGAGTAGTGATTTATTTTGAGGGTGGGATTGGAAGGAGGTTATGATTTTTATGGGGTTATTTCGGGTAAATTATGGGGAAATATTGGAACTTTTGTTAGTTTTTTAAGGGGTTAGGGTTTATGTGATTTTTTAAAGAGAGAGTTAATCTGGGGGAATTTATTTGGGATTAATGTGGAATCATTAGATGGGAATTAAGTGATATTAGAATTAAATAGGATTTAGGTTTTTGTGAAGGGGTTTGGATAATATGGATCGTTATACAGATAAGAAATTTTCTGGCTTTATTTTGGAGTCAGGTATTCAGAATGATGTTATGATTAAATAGGAACATTTTTTCATCTTATGATAATATGAAAAAAAAGATTTGATTTAAGAGGAAGATAAGTGGCCAATTCTTGATGTTTCTACTTGCTTTTTTCTTGAGCTCATTTAATTAATTGAGAGAAAATAATTTCATATCTGCTTAATAGAAGTAATTAGTCATAATAAATAATATCGATAAATTTTATTTTAGCAACTAATCTAATTTTTCTACCGATATCCACTTTTTATTTTTGTAAGTATCATCCCAATACAGGTAATTTTCCCTAAGTTGCTTTAAGCAAGAATCAACACTTTCGCTTTTCACGAAAGTTGTCCATGTTTCAAAAATAGGAATGCAGATGTTTCTAATAAATCCAGCTTGACTTTTAGCAATGTCAGTGTTATTCCTATCGCAATATATAGAAACTGATAGAGCTAATTGTTTTTCAATATCTCCTTGGATAAAAAACTCTTCCATGACGAGCGTAGTCCATTTCAAATGCAATTCCTTAGCCTTAGCACTATGTCCAATATCAGCACATTTCAATCCCATCGAAAAAATTAAATTTTTATCCTCCAGATTCTCAATGACCATTTTTTCCTGTTCATTAACCAAAACCCTTCCCTTAAACCTTGAGCAAATTTCAAAATGTTTAGAAAGATCAGTATCAAGAATCATATTAATAATCATTTTTCGACATGAAATCCATTCCTCATCCTCAATTTCCGCCATAACATCAAAACCCTGACTCATCAAACTAAACAAAATAGCACAATGCATATTCTCTAAAATACTTGAATCATTATACTGAATTGCAAGTTTATCTCTAGAAGTGACTAAAAATCGATTTGTCAGTCCAGGGTGTCCAACATCATGTCCAAGTGCAGCAATCGTAAAAGTAACAACATCCAAATCACTACAAAAACAATGAATTTCTGTACTCAAGAAAAAATAATAAAAACTCGCAAAAACATCTGCTCCATGAGCAGAGTTATGATACGGGTTCGACTTGTAAGACTACTTAAAACTTACACTTTCCACTAAATCAAAAAAAGACACAAAAGTCTCTTCAGAGACTTTCAAAGTTCTTTCTAAAACATGTTGACTGAAGATGTAAGCTGAAACAACTGATATTGTCTTGCTGGTTTTTTCTTGGATGTAAAAAATATTCAGGTTCCAGTCTTTTCCTAGCTTTGAAAGGTAGTCGTGAAGACCTGAAAGGATTGAAAGGGTTTGAATTAGTTTAGAAGATGAGTTTAAGTTTCGAGTTTTTCTTTTGTTTGAGTTTGGACGACCGATTGTTGATACTTTTAAAAAGTTCTGCGCGATGAACTCTTTGTCCTCAGCGTCGAGGTCGTGAGTGACTATTTCGAAGTTGGTGTCTGATGTGATTTTTTCTATTTTACTTTTAATTTTCAATAATTCTGACTGAGCTTTTTTCAGCCTTGTCTTGACATCTTTGAAAATAATGACTGAAGCTGCGTATTTAAGCTCAGATATGACGAAATCGCATTTTTTTTCAAGAGACTTTGCTAAAGAATTCTTGTTTTCGCTTTCAAAGTAATCCTCTTTTCCTTTATTTTTCTTCAAGTTGATTTCATGTCCTGACTCTTCTTTTTCCATGCGATAAAAAAGCTGAATTGTTCTGTTTTCCACGATGTTTATCTCAACTATTTGAGAAACCACGAATAAAGAAACTGCAGCGAATTCAGATAAAACAGTGAAAAAAGGGTCGTGACTGTAAGTAAGTAAAAGGACTAAAAGAATGATAAGGACTGGGATGAGAGTAAGCACCAGATGTCGATAACTATCAAAAAGGACTCGTCGATAAGAATAAGTAAATCCAACTATTTCAACGACTGTTGGAAACAAATGAGACCTGCAATCATCTCCAGTGATCCCTTGAAACACCTGGCTTGAGCCGAGGATAAGATAAAGAAAAACAACAGATCCAAGAATACAAAAAAGCAAACGATTTATTTTCAATATTTTATGAAAATTAATCAGTAAGAAAAGCAGTAAATATGATAGAAAAATTATAGTTGAAGTGCAAACCAAATGAAAAATCATGAAATTCTTAGAAATTTCAGAAAAATTGAATAAAAATAGTGACGAGATCAAGTTTATCAGCATCATGAGGGTTAAAAAAATGTAAAAAGTGATTAAATTGTAGCTGAATTCTTTAGATATTGAACGAGTTGACTGATCAACATAAAGTGTTTTGAAGTACTTTTCCTGCATGTCTTTATTAGTAAAAAACAGCAAGTTAGGTTCAACAGGGATTCCAGTGACTTCATTGTTATCATGTTTCAAGACAGTATATTCAGAAGGATGCTTTGCTTGACTGCTCAGTTCCTGATATTCATCAAATACCTTAGAAACAGATTTATTCATTTATACAAAACTTATTAACAATAAAACATTATCTAATAATCACGCCCTCATTCTCAGTTCCATCATTTTTTTCCTCAACTCTTCAACTTCCCTTCTAAAGTTCAATCGAAAACTCACTCTTAAAGACTCCTGCATCAAAGACCTTAAAATAACAAGTCCATGCGCAATATGAACCTGATCCTCATGACTTTCTCTCATAATCACCTGCATAAATTCAAATGAAAAGTCAAAAACCGTCTCAGGCTGAACATTTTTCAAAATTTTCTTAAAACTTCTGAATTTCACCAAAGGCATTTCAATAGCAGAGCATTCAAGACACTCACATCTTTCTAGAAACCACTTCCTGCTGATAAAAACATGATAAGGGTACTTTTCAACAGTCTTAAATTCCTGAACTTGTGACTCAAGTGCGAAGTACTTTCGAAATTTATTAACAATGAAAATATTTGAATTTAAACACTTTTCACATAAAAAGAAAAAGTTTTCCAAGTCTTTCGGAATGACTGGAAAGTCTTTCGAGTGAAACTTTTTTGCCGCAAAATTGTGACAGTCGTTGTAAATTTGAATGCAATCTTCGTGAAACCAGTCAAAACAACCCACGCAAAGGTGCAAGTCACTTGAACGTGACTCGTCTGAGTCGAATGAGTCGCAAACGCAGAAGCGACCTAAGAAGTTGTGGTTGTAATTGTTGGAATTTTTTAGTTTTTTTGGAAAAAGTTGACAGTCGTGATTTTTTACTCCGCAATCACATCTGAAGTCTTTTTTTGGCCCGATGTCGATTATCTCGTGATTTTTGTGGCAGGTCAGGCAACAACCGATGCAGAGGCCTGATAAGATTGAACAGGTTTTGCAGGTGTAGATGTTTTGCTCGATGTAGCCGAGTGTGTATGAACAGTAGTCGAGTGAGGAGTCGAGGGTTGAAGTGTCTGATGCGTTTGGAAATCTTGAATTTGAAATTTGAGAGGTATGAGTATGTGATAGATTTCTTAAGAACCTTATCAGAAAGTCGTTGTCCATTTTTTAAATTAAACTGATCTCATAGAAAGCGGCAACTTGGAAATAGCCATTAACTGATTCAATCCATTCAACCTTTGATTCCTAAGATTGATAGTATCAGCAAGTCTCTCCACAATTTTTTCTTCAATCAAAGCCAATTGAAAAGTTTCATTCCTAACATTTCTCGTAATTTTATCCTTTCTCTCCACACTATTCCAAAACCTTTTTTCATTTTCCTTTCGTTCTGAGGCCTGACTTCTACTTCTAATTTCAATATTTTTCTTTTTAATTTCCATAACCTTTTTCGCAAAGTCTTTCTTTTTCTTGATTTCCTGATTTTTTCGTTTTTCACTCCAACTTTTCCAATCATTTTTCAAAGCCTTAAGCATTTGTGCCTTGCTTCTTTTTTTCTCAAAGATTTCATTTAAAACCTTTTCTTTCGTGGTTCGACTTTCTTGACGACTGATGCTGAGACTTTTTCTTCTGATTTCAATTGATTCCTGAATTTTTTTCTTTAATTCCTGCTTTTTTTGTGCTTGAAGAAGGTTGTCTTGATGAAGAGAAGTCAGGTAAAAAGCTTTTTGATCTGCGAAGTCAATTTCTTTGTTCATCGTTGACTCGATTTTTTGAAGCTTTTCAATTCGGTTTTGCATTAATTGAAAGTTTTGCTCGGCTTGAAGACGTTCGAAGTTTTTTTGAAGACGGGGACTTTCAATGGTGCCTTTGAAGAACTGGGCTAAGCGCTTTACTCGGTTTGAACGATGGGTTTGACTTGTTGTTGAGAGGGATTGATCCATTTTAGATAGTTGGAAGATATTGAGTGGGATTATTTCTCTTGGAATTGAGTAGAGTTGAAGGTTTTAATAGGAATTGAAGAGTTTTTTAATGATTTTTAAGAGAATTGGGGAGATTAGTTGAAGGTTTATTTGAAAGTTTAGAATGATTTTACAATTTTGGATATGAATAAATCTTAGTGAGTTTTTAAAGTTCTTTTAATGCTAAACTGGGTGCTCGAAACTATCTCTATGATAAAATATTTACTCTTATTAGATGAATTTCTACAAAATTTCAGAAGATTAGAAAAAGTCTAGAGATTTTATAAGATCTAAAGTAATAAAGAAATATATCATTTTTTTCTTATCAACCATTTAGTTTTATCATATAATTTATATTTGAATAATGAAATAAAATCAGTTATTTCGCCCACTTTTTATCACAAATTTATTTCCCAAACCCTTAAAATCAATTTCAAAATTATTTCCATATGACTCTAAAACTTCTAAATGAAAAATGATAAATCCCCTACTTTCTTTTTCCCATTCTCATATTGATCAAACCTTCTTAATCCACCAAAGATTTCCAATAATTAATGGACAGCAGGTACATAAAAAAGCTTTCAAGAAGGTTCACCTTCAAGTCATCCTCATCAATAACCCAAAAAGATTCAACTTTTACTCCAACCGACACTACTTCCCACGGTGCAATCTTTGAATACCTTTCCAAATTTCTGAATCCAAAATCAACAAAGCGAAGTTCCTTATTCACGAACTCAACAGATCTTCTAAAAAAAGAGACCAGTTCATCACATGCCGAGATTTTCATCATAAGGAAAAACAAGCTAAAACTATGCAGCGGTAGCCAAAACGAGCATATTCTTTCATTAAACCCAGACGAGAACCTTCCAGCCTACAGCGTGATGACAAAGGAAAAGCTGGTGATAAACAATCCTCATACTTGTTCTTCTTTTCACTTGTTTTCCGATCCTAGTTTTTCATTCAAACCTTTGGAACTCAAGGACCTGAATGTCTCGAGTTTAGTTTGTCTACCTTTTTATGTAAAAAATAATTAGAACTCAAAAGGAAGGGTCTACGGCTGCATCCAACTCTTTAATAAACTCGACCAGAACAAGTGTCAGTCCTTTTTCACTGAAAGTGACGCAGATCTGGCTGTTTCGATAGGATTTTTTATTTCAGAGCTGTTTGAATCAAATTCTTCTTATCGAAAACTTCAGAAAAAAAATAGTAAATTGCAGCAAGTTCTTCAGGATCAGGACTTTTTATGTCAAACTGTGAATAGTTTGACGAAGAGGTCGAAAACTCTTGAAAAACTTTTACAGAACCTTGAAGAAAAACCTTTTTTTTGCAAGGATCTTCTGGGGATCATGAAAGAAGCCATGCAGTGCAAGAATATCTCAGTTTTTTCTTGCATTAACAACTCAGCTACTCTTGAACTGACCTTATCAAAAGATGAAGAAGCTGAAGTTTTTAAAGATATTGCTGAGTTTTCTTGCTTTATCTCTAAAAAAACACTGAATATCAAAGATATCACCATGGAGCCTTTATTTAATGGAAAGCAACTCAGTGAGTGCAATAGTTGCCTCGTAGTTCCTTTCAAGGTAAGGACAGGGCAACAGTTCGTGGTGATTTACAAAAGGGAAAAAAAAGAGTTTTCTAACCTCGACCTTGACTTTTCAGACAGACTAACCTCGAAATTTTCTCAATATTCTCAACTTTTTCCTGCATCAAAAGTGAAATTTTACCATTTGGACCTTAGCCAGCTCTATGAAAATTTCGAAAAATTTTCAATTCCTGTCACTTCAAGCACTTTCGACTTTTACCAGCTTTTCAGCTCGATTAAGGAAGTTTTGATTCAGTTTCTGTCTTTAAACTCTTGTAGCATCTACGTCGCTGATCATAGGACTAACCAGCTTTGGACTAAAAATTCGAACTCGTCGAGTAGCTTGTTTTTTCCTTTTTCAGAGAAGACGTTGATTGGTTACTGTTATTTGAACCGGCAGATAGTGTTTTTGCCGTCTTCAGTTTCAGAGATTATCAATGATCTTGAAGCTTTTCATGGAAAAAAAGTCCTGGCTGCCCCGATTTTATCAGATTTCTTTGAAAATACGGTTTTAGGAGTCATTCTTTGCATTAGGACAAATGCTGAGTTTTCTAGTTATGACCTTGATTTTTTGACTTTTTATATGCAGAGCATTGCGAGGTTGCTTGAAGGTATTTACTCGTTTCATATCAGGGCAGATGACGAGGAACCTTTAGTTTCGCCAAGATATGTAAGCAGCTTGGTTAGTCCTAAAAGCTTGTTTCGAGAAATCAACTTGAGAAACAGTGAAAGAAGATTTTCAAATGAAAAAAAAATTGAAGAGTTCCTAGAATGTCAAGAAAAGGTCTTAGATTTACTTTTTTGTGAAAGTGAAATTTTCAATCTTTGTAAAAATATCTTGAAAGGTATCGACCCTGCTTTAAGACATCATCTTTTTTTTCGTGAACTTGAGAAAAGCTTGAAATGTGAAAAAATTAACGTTTCTTTGATTCAAGACTCGAATTTCTCTTTGTTTAACGTTGAAACAGATGAAGTGATCCAGTCAAACGAGGTGATTTCAAACAGCTTAACTAAAAGAGAGCCATTTTTCCATGAAATAACTGAAAAAGACGTGAATGCCTCTCCAGATTTACTGAATTTCTTAGGATGTGCTTCAGAGTTAAAAAACGTTTACTTCATTCCAATGCTAAACTCTTCCAACTCCCCCATCGGCCTGGTGACCCTCTGCAACTTCTCATCAATCCCAAGTCACTCTTTTCTAACAGAGCTAAAAATCCTCAGCACTCTTTCCGGCCTCCTCTTTTCAAACCAAGAGCCAAAAATCTGGCAGGCGATAAACGAGTCAAAGTCTTTAAACTTCAAATTCAACCAATGGTCAAAAGTCCTTTACCAAGTTGGAAAGTTTTGTATTTCAAACTTGATTCATATAAAAACCTTGACTCTTTCATCATTCAAATCATCGTCATTTGAAGAGGTCTTGAAGAACATGATGCAGGCTTTTGCCTGCATGACTAATTGCACCGAGTCAGTCTTGAAGATAACGAACGAGTCTCATTCCCTGAAAGTTTCAACAAGTTCTTTCACTTCCCCTCTTCCAGTGAAAACACTTATTCGACTGAAGTCAGATTTAATCGCTCAAAAGACAATCAAGATCAGGGAAGAGACTGATTTTGAACTTCGAATTCCTATCAAGCTGAAAAACGTGACAGGTCTTTTAAAGGTCAGAAACTCGCATAAGGCTCTAGGCTCTGACTATGTTAATGACACGATTCCTGTCGTTTCTGATATAAAAATTATCTGCGCGGAAATAGCGGAGAAGTTTTTGAGGTATCCTGGAGTTTTTAATGATGATATCAGCGATTTGGTGGATTCTATGAAAATTTTCGCTTTGAAGTATAAACCGACTTCTTTTTATATTAGTGTTCAGAAGGCTACTTGTTGCTTAGTTGACTGTGAACATGCGATTTTTTGCTTGAAAAAAGGGGAAAAAATTGTAATTCCGCAGCAGAAATGTGATTTGGATATCCCTGATGATTATGTTTTAGAGAAAAAAGAAGGAATGATTTTTTCTGTGCTTGAATCGGGAAATCCTTTGATTGTGGATGATGTTTATTTGGATGAAAGGTTTAATACGAAACTTGATAAACTTACTGGGTATCGAACTTCGAATGTTTTGATTACTCCTTTGATTTATAATTCAAGGAGAATTGGAACTATTAAGGCTATTAATAAGAAGGAAGGTGAATTTAGTCAAAATGATTTGCAGGTCATGCATAACTTGTCGGAAAGTATTTGTCTTACTTTAGATCTTATTGAAAATATTCAGGCTTCGTTTGAGGAAAGGTCTAGATTGGCTGCTATTATGAATTCGATGGATAAACATGTCATTGTTTTAAATGATCTGGGGTCACTTGTTTATTCAAGCAAACCGACTGAGAGCTTGTTTAGACTTCCCTTTGATAGTATCCAAAAAACCAACTATTCCGAATGGGTTCCATACCCAGAGTTAAAATCCGACCTAGCATCAGTCTTAGAAAATCCTAAAACCACTCTTCAAAAATACTCTCAACAGCTAAAAAACTTCTCAGAAGACGAGAGATTAAAACCAGTGAATTACTCAATTTCCCAAATCGCATTTTTTTCCTCAGAGTGTTACTTCGGCGTGATCCTAGTAATAGAAGACTCTCTTCTAATAGACCGTCTTTACAACGAGTTGCGTCACGTGAGGAACAGCGTCGTGAGTTTAACATCTCCAATCTCAGGAGAGACAAAATTACAAAAGACAATCCAAGAGTTAAGAATGGTAAAATTCCACGTAAAAGACCCAGAACTAAACAGTCGTCTAGACCAAATCATTTACGGCCTTCAAGAAGGAAACTTGACGACTCCGAAGTTGATAGTTGATAAAAACGATGCAAGTATCGATGCACTTACCTCAATTCTAGAAATGCCGAATGAGCTCTTTCAAGTCAAGTCCGCCTCGACTTTTGGCGACCTTGACGACTTGCTTGATGTGGGAACCGCGGTTTCTTTGGATGAACTTCGAAACTGGGACTTGAACCCTTTTCAGCTGGAGAATCACTTCGAGTACATCATGACCATGATGAAGGACTTTGACTTGGTAAGCAATTACAAAATCGACCCAGTCGTTTTAATGACTTTTTTAAGCAAGGTGAAGGAAAAGTACTCGTATTGGAAGAATTCTTTTCATAACTTCATGCATGGCTTTAATGTTATGCATGGGTGTTATATGCTGCTTTCTAGTACTCCTGCTGGAAACTATTTTTCTTCTCATCAGATTCTTGCTCTTCTTATCGCTTCGCTTTGTCATGACCTTGACCATCGCGGAAGGACTAACGTCTTCGAGGTCAATAAAAGAAGTGTCATTGCGAATACTTATCATGACGAAAGTGTCTTGGAAAAACATCATGCTGCTGTGGCTTTTTTTATCATTAATGAGGAAAATTCGAATATTTTCGCGAAACTTAATAATGAAACTTATATGGCTGTCAGAAAACTTATGATTAGCTCAATTTTAGCTACTGATATGGCTAAACATCTTGGAATTATTGAAGAAGCTAAAAATAGGTTCTTGGAAATTGAAAGTAAAAGAATGGGAAGTTTGGAAAATGATGTGGAAAAGTTGTCTGGACTTATTATGCATTGTGCGGATTTGTTTCATCCTTGTAAGTCTTACCAGGTTTATGAGATTTGGTCGATACTTGTTTGTAAGGAGTTTACTGATCAGTATAATGAGGAGGTGGAACTTAATATACCTGTTACTAGTTATTTTAAGGACTTGGATAAGCCTTTGGTTTATTATTCGAATGAAATTGGGTTTTTAGGGTATATTGTTAAACCGCTTTGGATGTGTCTAAAGAATTTTTTGGCTCCATGCATCGATAAGGTCATCGAAAACCTAGAAAATAACATCGAAATCATGAAGAGGAAAAAAGAAGTCTGGGGAAAAGTTGAAGCTAATGAGAAAGAATAATAGAATAGTTTATTAAATCCTTAAATATCAGGTTCACCGAAAAAATTAATGTCAACTCGGGTAATATCAACAAAGTGAAAGGATTGAGTATGTTACAAAGTAACAAAATAATTCAACCAATAGAGAAATAATTAATTTTCCAATATTCGAAAAAAAAATTTAACTTTTTCAAATTCCTAACATTTCAAACTAATTTTCTAATCACTAAAGACTTAAGTAATCCAAATAATTAAAAATAATCAAACTAAACAATTGATTTCTAAAACAATTTTCGTTTATTCTTCAAGAATTCCTTAAGATACAAATAAAGTTCCTTTCTTATCAGTCCGAAATAAAAACCTTTTTCAAGTGAAAAATATCAAAAATATCCCAGACAAAGAATTACTAAAAAAAACTTATCATAAATTGATCAAATCCTGGAAAAAAAACCCTTAAAGAAACCAATTCAAAATAAAGAATCCTTAATAAAAGATTCTCCTAACTAAACCAATCCTCTATAAAAACATTCCTAAAGATAAAATCCTAAATAAAAAATTCCAAAATAAAAAAACGACAGCAGCAGGATTCGAACCTGCGCGGGAAATCCCAATAGATTTCTAGTCTATCGCCTTAACCACTCGGCCATGCTGTCTTCCAGACCGATTCAAACGACTCCAAATAAATACAACCAATGTTAAATTCTTTAAAGTTCCTCTGGCGGAGCTACTCAAAAAGGCCACCAAAAGCGATCCCAAAAAAACCTCGAAAAAAACCCTCAATTTCATCAACTCCAAATGAAAACAGTCTTCCAAACAAAGAGTCTTCAACAGAAGCGAATAGTCCTCTTTCATTGAAATTTCAAGAATTTATCAAAAACCAGAAAATTGAAGACCTTTCTCATGAAACTAAAGAAAAACTAGCGAATTCTGCATCTTTAGATAAAATTTCAAAGAGTCTCTTTATTGGGCAGGTTATTGATTTAGGAGGACTTCATAAAGAGTTTTCAGGAGAAGTGGAAGAGTTTGAGAAAGGCTTTGGAGTACAGGAAGACACTGAAATGAATGAAATGCTTGAAAAGATTGCTGAGGATATGAAGAAAGAGCAGGGAGATGATATTGATGAGAAAATGTTTAAGGATAATTAAGAAGGAATACTTTTAGTGGGTTAAGTGAAGAGATTAAAACTAGTGTCCTATTATTAACTCGTAAAGAATGAAAAAGCTTTTCTCTGTTCTTAGTTCTAGCATGTCGTCTGTTTTACTTAACACATCAGCCAAGCAGTAAAAACATGAATTTTTTCCGTCATGAGTTAATCGCTTTTTCTTTGAATTTGAACTAATTTCCTGCTTGCTGAGTATCACATCGGTCAATCCAGCTTTTATATCCCACATGTCTTTATGTCCTCTGGAGTCATAAAACACGCGAATCTCGTAAATATAAGCATTTTTCTTTCTAAGGAAATTTTTTAGCATGTCTTCAGCTTTATCCCAAATGCTGAAAGGAGGATGATTTGCCAGGTAGTTCTGCTTTTCCTGTTCAGCTTTTCTTTTATTTTCTTCATCATTTATTGCTTTTTGCTGTTCCAAGGCCCTTTTTTTTTGATCTTGTTCCTCCTTTAGTTGGGCTTCGTGTTTCCTTTTAATTGATTCTTGAAGTTTCTGTTTTTCTCTCAATTTCCTTCTATTCTGTCTTTTCTCTTCCTCAAAGTGGAAAGTTTTATATGCGGTTAGGTCGACTTGGAAATCTTTGTCGCAAGCACAGATCTTAAATGATGGGTAGGTTATTGAAAAGAAAGAACAAGTCGAACATTGATCGAATTTCGTTTCAATCCCGAAAAAGTACAGCTCTAATAGTTTTAAAGTGAATTTGTCAAGATATAATAAATCATTATTTTGGCCTGCTTCATTGATGTTTATTTGCTCTTCAAGAAATTTTTCGATGAAAAGAAGTTTTATGTCTGGAACAATTTGAATGGGATTTTGCATTTTTCTTGGTTCAGTCATCAGGATTTTTCGATATTCTTCAAGAATAGGACGAAATTCCTGGTAGTATTTCTGGATGGGAATTGAGTTCATTAATATAATGTAGAATAATAGCTACAGCATTAAATCAAATACTAAAAAGTTTTTACCTAAACTAATATTGGATAATCTTGTGTAAAAATAAGGAAAATTTCTTAATCATTACTATGAAATGAATCTAAATCATTACTTGAAAAAAAAGACATATAATATCCCTTTAATGCACTAAACTCAATCTTGTAATTTGATTAAGTGATATAGCTAGTTTTATTCCTTCGATTATTACTTTCTTCATTTATACTTCTAATCTTTCGATATTAGGCTGTTAAATATTTTTTTTCTCATTTTTCGTTGTTAGCTATCTTGATAGTTTTATAGTTAATAAGCCATGATAATGTATAATCTAGTTTGTATTTTGTAAAATAGACAAGATTTTCAGATGATACAGTCTTTAATAATTATTTTCATTCTTCATATGTTTTTTCTCTGCTCTTTTCATTTGGAGTGGACTACGATGTGGATTATTAGTTCTGCTGATGGTGATGGCCTAATTCTCTGAATCTTCCCTTTCTTGAATTTCGATAAAACCTTGAATGTGATCATTTCCTGTTGTGCTTATATTTCAGTTACATTACAAACTTCTTAATATTAGATTGATACCATCATCGAATAGGTTATATTGTTATCTATGATTGATTATAGCCTTCCATCAGTTATATCTGCTGAAATTATTAATATTTTCGCAATGTAATATGACTCCTGTTCTTTTTAATCTAAGCTAAATCCTACTCAATACCCAAATTCTCCATAAAAAATGAGATCATTTTTAGATCAGCAGCCTCGAAGCATCTACCCAATGCTAAAAAAGCCAGAACCAAACAAAGACATTCTCGAAATCGACCGAAAAATGCGAGTTTTCGCTGACCAGCAAAGAAACCCAAACAAAATCCATCTAGCTCCAATAAAAGAGTCTCTCCGCAGTCCAGATCCCGTTTTCCACCCAAAGTTCCCAGCAGAGAGATTCAACAAAAACCTTTTACGCGAGGGTCCTCAAAGATCAAGTCAAAATTCAATTCCAGTCTTCTCAGAAACTAAAAAAAATCCAGATTTTAACCAAAGCACTCGAGACGCTTTAAAAAACCTCGAAACGATCGAATCTCTAAGAAAAAGACAAGCTCCAAGCAAAATGATGAAAAACGATTCAGACCGTCTTCTTCCAGTTCAGACTGATGAGTTCAAAGCGAACCTCGCTTTGATTGAAGAGAAGAGAAAGAGTTTTGAACTTTCTAGTATGAAAGACCTTCAAAAAACAGGAAAAATGCAAGAAAGTGACTTTCAGAGAAATATTTCAAAGTTTTATGCAGTGGATGAAGAAGTTGAAGAAGAGCTTCCGAATCAGTCAGAGTTTCAGAATGATAGCAGAATGCAAAGATTTGCGAAAACTAATTTGAAGACTATTGTGCATGACCCGATCACTGGAACCACCTTGAATTATGCTAATGATCGGATTAAACCTAGGGCTCTTGGGTCTAAACCTCTTGATGTCTTTCCTGGGAAAATTAATGACTCACCTCCACAGGTCAAGTATGAACTTCCGAGGAATACTAAAAAATCACCGAAAAGCATGATTTTTAACCCACTTACTCATGAAACTATTAGGTTTGAAAATCAGAATAATATCTTTGTGGAGAGTAATAAAGGGAAAGTTATTAGGTCTGAAGGAGGGTTTAGAGGTTTTAATTATTAAGGGATTTATTGATGGACTTTCAGGAAGGTTTAAAATGGATTAGAGAGTTTTTAGGAGATTTAAGGGAATTTTATTGTTTTTTAGATTAGATGGATTCAAAATAAATATATGGTTATTTATTGGAATAGATATTATTCTTGATTGTTATTCTGGTTATCTTTTTTGGATTTTTAAGGTTTTCAACTTGATAAAATACCTGAACATGTAATTTTAATGGGACTGTGTCATTAGAGATTTTTTATTTTCAAATTATTTTATTCAATTTCTGTTGATAGATATTTTTCGAGTAAAATTTGTAATCTTTTCTTTTAAGAGTAGATGTTTCTTTTATTGTTAATCATTTGTGCTTTTGATGTATGAAATTAATAAGATTCTAGTTTAAAGTTTCTTGAATTGATTAATTTCAGTTTAATTCGAGATCATCGAGTAGGTTATTTTCATTTATGTTACTAAAATTGTAAGGTAGAAAAAAACTATTAAAAATCAAGGATTGCCTATTATTAACCAGTAAAATACTTAATATAAGTAAAATGAATTTATAAACAGATATATTGCTGGGTTTCAAATCGAATACCCTAATCAAGGAGTTCAATATATGTAAACATTGTAAATCAACTTAAAGATTGTAATATTCACTATAATGAAAAAACTTCCAACTAAAGTTTTAATAATAGGCCTCTGTTCAGTTAACTTATCACCACATTAGATAAAATGCTATAAATTAATTAATAATCTTAATATATACTAGAAAATATCAGATAATCTCAGAAGACTTCCTAAATCTTCAGCTGTCAATTAATTGAGTTTCACTAAAAAAATAATAGTATTGTCTTGGGCACCAGAAATAATTTCTTGATCTTCTGGACAGACTGCAACTTTTAAAATAAAGGATTTATGCTCATAATGAAACACATTATCTTGTTAAATAATTTCAGATTCTCATTTATTGATCTTTTCCTTCTGATATAAAATATTTCTTATTATTTTTAATTGTTATCGATTTGATGAAATCATCATGGCTTCTATCAAATGAATAATAATGAAATTTCTTAAATATGAATCATTATAAACTCTATTGAATAATTCAATAAAATTTAGGTATAAAAGAGTTCACTTTTGCTATTTTATTTTCAAACCATAAAAAATCAATCACTTTAGATAATTAATGTCTCAATAAATATTCATAATAATCATTAAGAGTTTAAATATTTCATTCAAATAAAAATTTCGGAAAATCACTGGTACTTTGATGAGATAATTTTTTATCAATAAAACATGAAAGTCTATTTAAAACAAGATAGATTATCTTAATTAAAAATATCTATTTTTTTGCTTATCAAATGGGCATTAGATATTTTTGTAATTAATTCATCAAATTGTGTTTATCTTTTATGGTTGAGTTGATTTTTAACTTTATCAAAATATGAGATTTTATGATTGAGCTTTTTTTTACAAATTACTTTTCCATCACGGCTCCTGTACCTTATTCAATCCAATTATATTTATATTGATAAAAATTTTGAAAATCTCGACAAATCCACTCGATTCTAACTAATCCTGATAAATAAGTACATGTAAATCATAATTCGAAAACTCAAATAAACATAAATCATAAAAATCCTTTTTCGATAGTCTTCTCTTGATATAATATAAATAATTTATTCAAAACAAACAACATCAGCTACCTAATCTATTTATTTATTTTTGAACCAGCTAAATTTTTACCCGCATTGATAGTCGGTATTTTACTACTACTACTCACCTCATGCATCTGTTGGCCAGCACTTTTCACTAAACCTTTATTAACCCCAGTAAAACTCCTTTCAATAACTCTCGAAGTAGTTTCAACAACATAACAGAACTGTCCAGGTTTCTCAAGAGTACTTTGCGACCTTTCAAAAGCACTTAATTCTTTAAATTCTTCAAAATCCTCAACACCCTCCTTAACATCCTTCTTCTCTTCCCGCTGTTCTTTTTGACTAAAGTTTCTTTTATGATTTTCAGAACCAAATTTAAAATTCTCTATACTTTGATAATCTCCCCTAATATTTTCCCTCCAAACAATAGGAGTCCATTTCGCAGTAAAGAAAAAAGTTCCCCTTACCTGTCCAGTCGAAGTTTTCGCTTCAGTTTTTACCTTAAGACTAAAAGTATTAGGACTTTTCATAGCTTTACTCCAATTAAAACTTCCATTTCCTTCAATTTTTCCCCTATTAAACAATTCAAACTCAACAAAATCCGGAATTTCATCCAAACTTTTATTTTCAAATAAAAATTCACATCGAAAGTTAAA
Source organism: Stentor roeselii (assembly GCA_006503475.1). Classification (NCBI taxonomy): domain Eukaryota; phylum Ciliophora; class Heterotrichea; order Heterotrichida; family Stentoridae; genus Stentor; species Stentor roeselii. The sequence goes on from RSEH01000131.1 coordinate 87,113, forward strand.
GTTAGGATTTGTTTCCGTAGTATCATGAGTCAAATACTCCAAAGAGTCCTTCACTTTCACCTTGACACTATGCGCGCCAGGCTTTAAATTCAAAACTTTCTGAAGAATGACAGACAAAGAGCCATGAGTCAAAGAAGGGTCAAGTGCCTTTGAAATGACCAGATGTGCCAAAGGGTCAACTGCTTCAGCTTCTGCTTTTTCATGAATCAGTCGAATTCGCTTTTGAAGCTCGTCAAGAGAAATTGAACCGTCTTTGTTACCATCAAGGATTTTAAAGACTTCTTCGCATTCTTCTTGGGTGATGCTTTGATCGTGCTTTACAAGTTCAACTCGAAGCTCTTGACAGGTAATTTTTCCGTCTTTGCTTACGTCGATTGACTCGAACAGGTTTTGAAGGTTTCGACCGTCTTTGTAAAAAATTTTAAGAATTCTTGAAAAGAGGTTTGAAATGATTTCTGATGGAGTGTCTTCGAAAAGAGATTCTTCTTTTTCAAGGGTTTCTTGTGGGTGGGAAATCGGGGAATTGGATTGGGTGGTTTTTAATTTAGGATCTGAAGATTTGGGGATGGAAGGAGGAGGTATTGGTTGAGTGGCTTCTTCGAATTTACTTGGACTTAAGGAGAGGATGCAAGGGTTTGAAGGGTTTTCAACAGAGTTTTCAGGACCTGTTTTTAAAGATTTTTCATCAGTTTTCCAAGACTTTTCAGTATTTTCCAAATTTCCTTCAACCTGCTCCACAATTTTAAAGTTCTCAAGAATAACACCCTCGATCTTATTTTTCAATCCCTGTAGTCCTCGAATAATCTCCTCATTACTAACACCCAAATTCTCAGAAATTCTACTTTTTAACACATCAGCAAAATATCTAACAACTTCCACAAAACTTTCTTCAAGTTCTCCACAAGGTTCATTAAAAACTTCCAAAAAGTCTTTATTTCTCAATTTTTCCTTCAAATGGCCTCGTCCTTCAAGTACTTCCATATTTTCCACAACACTCTTCGATTATCAAACTCATCAAATAAAAATGACCTCTCTCGAGAAGTTCCTGATCAAAAAGACCGAAACCAAGACTTCAGAAGAGATCAAAAAAGACTCTTCATTGAATCAAGGTCCTAACAACGAACTTATTTCAACAATTTCTCATCTGAAGGCGATTTTTCCGAATGAATCTGAGGAAAACCTGACACTTCTCGCTTTGCAGCATCAGAATCCTCGTGATTTGGAAGAAGCCGTTCAGAGACTGTTGGATAAAGGAAAAGCTTTTCAGGAGTTTAAAGATGAGTGGAGCACTGTCTCGGCTAGAGACAAAAAGAAACCGGAAGTGAAGAAAGAATATAGAAAGAAACGATTTCAGAAGGACTTTGAAGAGGAAAATCGAGCTATTCCGGGGTATTATTCAGGTAAAGGACGGCCACAGAAGAATAAACGACAGGAAAATAGTTATAGGCCTAAAGATACTCAGAGAGCGAACCAGGGAAATGAAAAAGTACTGGATATTCAACAGAGTGCAAATGAAGAAAAAGAAAAAAATACTGATATTCATGAGGAAATCAGTTTATCTCAAGAAAATTCAAGAATAATAGAAGAAAATCCTAGAAAAACTGAAGAAAATCCTAGAAAAACTGAAGAAAATCCTAGAAAAACTGAAGAAAATCCTAGAAAAACTGAAGAAATCAGAAAAACTGAAGAAATCAGAAAAAACACTGAAGAAACTCCGAATTCGACTGAAGAAACAAAAAAAAATGAATCAAATCTCAATCAAACCTTATCAAAAAACCAAGAATTTCCTTCATTAAATCCAGAAAAGGTCTGGAGCGAGTCCCCTCCCCAAGAAATCAAAGTTGCTAAATTCAATCATCCACCAGCGACGATCCCTGAAGAAACCAAGCGTCCATCCGAGACCCAAGAAAAAAAACAATCATTAAATAGTCAAGATTCCAGAACTTCTGCCTTGCGTAGCGAAACTCGAGATTTTGGAGTTCAAGTTGATTTTGACTACGGTATTCCCATCGTTATTTACCCGTATATGTTTGGAAGGGCTAAGTAGTTAATAATTCTGGGATTTGAAGAAAGATTTAAATATAAGGAAAAGATGAGATGATTAGTGGTAAGGAAGATGTGGAATGTAATTATTTAGTTAATTTTTACTAGTATTGAGTTCGGTCATTCTCCTTTTCTTTCAAGTGTTGGACGAAATTTTGAATGAATCGACTTTTAGGAGTCGATGTTCTTTGTTCTTGATTTAAAGGACGAAGCATTTCTACCTTCAAGGCACTTGCTGAGTTACGTCTTTGGCCTGATTGGAAAGTGTTCATTCTTTGAAAATTTCGAATTGTTTCCTCTTGTGTCGGAACGAATAAAGTCTGCCTTCTGGGAGTCTTTTTACCTACCTGTGATGGATCTTTTGGTAAAGGAGGCTTTAATGCAATGTTATTAGCGATGCCTAACCTTTTGTATAGGTTGGGCACTCGAATCGAACTTGAGTCTACTTGGAATTGATTAACGGAAGCCATAATTAGTAAGTTAAATGGAACCGGTATTTTGAATGATATAAAAATTTTACCTTGTAAAGAAGATTTTAACTCAAATGATGGAAAATACGATTTTCAATCAAAAGTAAATTTTGAATCAAAAAGAAAATTTTTAGTCAAAAGAAAATTTTTAGTTTTTTTTGATTTTTTATTAAATAAGAATCATTTTAAAAACTTGATGATTCCTGTGTTAATTAAAAGAGTCACTCATTTAATAAACCTTGTAAACTCTAAAGAAAATTTGAATAATGTTTCCATATTTCTGAAAGTGTTTAACATTTTCTAATCTCGATAAAGAAAATAATCGTCCTAAAAATTGAAATTTTAGATGATCTTAATTTAAGCTAAATCCAATAAACTAACTCATTTTCAAACCTAAATAAATTCCATAAACTATAAAAACTATGAATTTTCTTCAATACTTGAACCTGCCGCAACAAATGACGTTCATCATCTTTCCTTCTAAAAAATAAAAAAATCCCAGATAATTTTTCCTTTAACAAAATGAAACTCTTCATTAATTTCCTTCAAAAAAGTAAAAAACCCCAGCCAGCAACCTGAAAATGGATAATAAAATCTTCTTCCATTAATAATGTCAACTCCCTTCGAGCAAGTCCAAGAAATGAAGTGTTCCGTGCCTGGATGCAACAAAATCCTGAGTTCAAAATACAACTTAAAAAGACATATTGAGTCTTGTCACAATGGCATCAGGCCTTATGAGTGCTCCATCTGCTATAAAAGGTTTTCATCAAAGCAGAATAAACGCGAACATATGAGACTGGAACATTCTTACTCCTGGTCTGCGGCACCTGTTCCTGACCCTAATGGTTCTGGGTCTAGTCTTAATATTGCTATTCCTAAGCTTTCTGCTATGCTTTGTGTTTGTCAGGATCCGGACATAAGACCACTATCAAAAATCGAGAGAATATACCTATACGCAGACCTAAGTGAAAAAGTAGAACTTCCAGGTATCTCCGAGTCAAGAAGAGTGAATGTGACTCTACCAATGAACGTGCTCAATTAATTAATCCTAATTGCCTCGGTATAAATGGAAGCCCAAGTCCCTTCAGACATAAGAGTGAAGCCAAAAAAGGGTCCTTACCGAGTCGACCTATCAGCAGGTCAAACAATTTACTTCTGCGACTGTGGAAGGTCAAAAAACCAGCCTTACTGCGACGGGGCCCATCAAGGAACTGACTTCAGCCCGATTCCATTCACAGCGACTGAGTCAAAAACTTACTACCTCTGCGGATGTAAACATGCAGGAATCAAGCCGTTGTGCGATGGGACTCATAACAGGATAGAATGGTGAATAACTAGGAACTATTCATTAAAAACTACTTCTTCATCTTCTTACTTGACCGCGCTGGAAGTTTCTCTTTTCTTTGATCCATCTTCTTTGCTAAAGCTTCGTGTTCTTCCCAGTCTAGTCCTGAGTCATCACTTAAGTCACTTGCTTCTAAATCGCTTTCTTCGGCTTCACTTTCTTCTTCACTGTAGTCTTCCTCGCTGCTTTCGTCGCATTCTGAATCGGAAAATTCGGAGTCTTGGTTGTCGGTTCCTTCGTCGTCGTCTAGACTTTCCTCGTCTTCTGAGTCTTGAAGAAAATTCCAACCGCCTTCTTCGATGAAATTGTGGATGTCTTTGGTGATTTCTTTCATGACATTTGACCAGTTAAGTGGATTAAGACTTTCACTATAAACAATATCAATATCATTAAGCCAGTCCTTAATAGGTTCCAGATACTCTGCAGGAATAGTGCAGATCCTCATCGGAGTCGTTGAGTAGTCTTTAAAAATCAAAACAAGGTCAAAGTTCTTCAAGTTAAACTGGACTCTTTCAAAATGCGCGATTTCAATATCATTTAAACTTGCAACGAAAAAGGGCTGATCGATGAGACTCAGCAAGCAGTTCACTGAAGGCATTATAAACACGTTTGACTTGTAAGGCACTCCGTAAAACCCAAGTTCTCGATATGGGATGTCGAAGTCTAATGACTCGTTTGATATCGCCTGCACGCTTTCAACGAAGTTTTTGAACTCTTTATTCAACTTTTCTTTGAATTTTCGCTCGCGTTGCTCTGCTTGCACCTCGTCTAGGTCCATTCCTGATCTTCGACGCATGTCTAGGTCGTCACTTACCACTCCGGCTTCGGTGAAAAATTGAACGTCTTGAGTCTTTTTGCCACCAACAAGAACCGAGTTACGTAATCGAAAGTGAATCAAGACAATCAACTCATTCTCAACAGGTTGAAAAATCGCATGTTTGATATTCGAAAAAATAATATCAACCTTATCATTCTTATTCGACGTGAACCTAACCCCATTTGAATGTCCCTCCAAGCACCCCTGAGTTTTTTTCCCAGAGATATTCGGCCTGATAGTAACATCCGACAATGTCGGTCTTTTCCCCTTAATCAAAACAAGTTTTTCCTGTTCAGAAAAATGACTTTTTTCCTTCTCACTAATCTCCAAGCTCCTAACTTTCTTGATAAGTTCCTTCAAAGTCTTAAAAGAATTATTTAAATTCCTCGAGTTGGTACTTCTAAAAGTAAGTTCTTTAACATAATAACTTCGAGGTTGAGTCAATTCAGGCAAGACATACTTCGAGTCCTTCATGAGTCCAGATCCAGGAAAGATGAAATTAATTCTAAGAAAAGTAAATTTTCCTTCTTCATTTTTGCTAACATTTTTTATCGTCGACGCGTGAAAAGGCACGACCTGTCCTTGAATAGGGACTAAAAGACTATCATGTCGAGTATCAATAAAAACCTGATTTCGCTTTGAAAGTTCCGGAAAACTTTCCTGGTTCGGGTAAGAAGAAATCTCTGCTAATGACCTTTGATGCACAACTCCTTTACGATACTCGCCTTCATACCCGGCGAAGCGAGTTTTGAGTTCTTCGTATTTTTCAGATCGAAGCTCGTATTGCCTTTCTTTGCGTTTTTGGTCTTTTTCCAGCTGCTCCGAATTTACCTGGTTGCGAAGTCTGGAACTTCTGAGAATTCCTCGAGTTTCTAACTCGCTTAAGTCGATTTTAACAGGAGTTTTCGTTTCGTCTTCAAGGGAATAACTGATGTCCTGGTATTCTTTCACGATTTCTGTAAGACACTTCGCAGGTCCCACTTCTAAAACGAAAAAAGTTTCAATTAAAACAAGTGAAACAAATTTTTCCCTGCATTTAAAACCGTCGTTAACGTTGATGCCAGTTAAAATAAGGGAAAATGTGAAGACTTCTCCAGGAACTGCAACTTCTTTAGACCCTTCTTCAATAGTTTTGCCTTTAGAACCGTATCCAAAATGGCAGTCAAGATGAGAGCAAAGATCGGAATCTTTTTCTTTTGCTGCAAGTTTCAGCTTTGTTGATAGAGAAGAGAGCGAAGATGATTTTTGAAGAGAAGAAGCTGTTTGGACAAGGGAGAAAAGAAGTGAATAGGCCCTCTTTATCTGATCTGATGGGTTGATTATCAACGTTCGCCCGCAAGATACTTCTAAAGAGTCTACTGAAACTTTTAATACCAGGTAAATTAAGTCGCTTGAAAGGAAATCTTTTGAATTCGACTTGCTGAGTGAAAATTACTTGTTGTCGAAAATACCACCACTTTGGATCTGGGTGGATTTTAAGATGCAGTGAGAAGAGGAATAACCTAGTTTTCGAAGAATTGAAGGAAAGGAGGAATCGAGAAGTTTTGATATTGACTCGTGGGACTCTTGAAGCTCTTCGTCGATTATTGTCTCGATTTTTTCGATGGCTAATGAAAAGAGCTTGTCCAGGATTTTTGAAGCTTTTTCTGCACTTTCCATTTTTTACTGGGGGTTTAAGGGGACTTTATTATATTTTAAGTTAAGCTATTAATCGAAGTTTAAAGGGATGAAACCATAAGAAGACCCACTCGAGCTAGATTCTTCCACTTTTTTCTTCTCCTTTTTTCGACTTTTTTTCCTATCCTTCACCCTTTCACTTTTCTGAGAATCTTCATAAATTTTCCTACTTTCTTCAACATCTTTTTCCCTTTCCTTCCCGACCAACTCCATTCCTTGTCCACAATCCGAATTCTTAATCTTAACAGAAGACTTAATACCACTGACTTCTCCAGAAGCATCAAAGACCTGAAAAGGATTCTCAAATCCATATTCACTAGAAGACAATTTTCCTTCACCGTGAAGACTTTTCTGCCTGACATAATCATCAGAATCATCTAATTTTTCTTTAACCATCTTCAAGTCACTTTCTTCATTTGAGTCTTCCGAAGACGAAGTGACTTGAAAGCCGCCCAAAACGAAACCTACGAATTTTGAGGACTCTTCATTTGAGGACTCTTTTTTTTGTTTTCCTGTTAAAAGGTTTAGCTTTTCTTTCAGTGCTTTCAGCTTGTCTTTGCCTTGGTCCTTGTCGATCACGGGAGCTACTTGTTCGGACTCGTCTCCGATTGTTGGAAAAAAAACTGAAAGTTCGTTGGTGTCGGTTTGGTTGAAGGCTGGAACGTTGAATTTTTCGCTGATTTCTTTAGATGAGGATTTTTTTAAATTTTTTGAATTTTTTGAATTTTTTGAGCTTTTTGAGTTTTTTGAGCTTTTTGAGCTTTTTGAATTTTTTGAGTTTTTTTTTGGTTTCATGGGTTTTTTAGATGATAGGATTTTTGAACTACTGCTGGAAGGCTTTGAGAAGTTTAAAGGGTTCAAGTGCTTTGAATCTTCGAAGGCACTTGAGAGAATTGAAAGTCTTGAGCTGTTTGCAACTTTGGATGATGGTTCATGTTGAGTTAACTTAAGAGGGTTCTTTTCTGGTTTATTCACTTTTTTATCTTTAGATTCATCTGAAAGAACAGGTTTTAAATTTAGTGAAAATCGTGAATAATCCTTTAAAGCATTTTCATTTCTTTCAATATTTTCCCTAACCTTCTTCCCGCTCCGTTTCTCATCACTTAAAACCTTTCCACCAAATCCTTTATCATCAATTTTCCCTTCCACCTTAATCTCTACTTTATTTTCCCTTCCTTTCAACCTCTCTTGTTTTTCCATTTTTTCTCCAATCTCACAAAAATCCATTTTTTTCTGTCTTTTTTTCTCAGTTTTCAATTCACCCAAATCTTTAAACTTTCCATCATTCAAGATTTTTTTTTCATTTCGATTCGATTTTTCAATCTTTTCCCTAAAATCAGGTGCAACTTCAAAACTTTCCTTTAATTTATTAGTCTTCGCAAGTTCGATGCTCTGAAGAAAAGGGTTGACTAGTTCACTGTTATAGCTTAAGTTGATTACTGAGTTGTTAAGAGCTTCTGACTCTTGCATTTGCTTCGCATTTGGAAGAATTTCAAGAAACTTTTCAGTGTCTGGACTTGGTTGAGACATGGGAAAGTCGTAAGTTTCTTTGAAGGGAATCGGCTTTACGATGTGAGAAGGGCGGAAGTTGTTGTCCATTGGCTTTGGAATGAAATAGTCTGAACTGTACTTGTGCTTCTTTTCGAAGGGAAGAGCGCCAAGTGACTTCCTGGAAAGGGTTACTTCTGCCGGACTGTTGAAAAATTTTGAAGCTAGACCTCGCTTTTTGTCGATGATTTTGTTTGGAGAGAGGCTTAGGAAAAATGGGGATTTTTCACCTCTTAGAGGCTTTTGAAGGATCTTTTTTTTTATTTCTTCGATTGATACTGCGAAGGCGGATGAACTTTGCTTTAGAGTTACTTCTGATTCATCTGGAATTGCCCGGTCTCCCACTTCAACAAACAGTTCATTTTTCTTATTATCCTCTAAAATCGACATTTTTCCCGGTTCTTCATAAAGACTAGATTCATTAATATGCAAGTTATAAGAAAGATCCTCTTTATGTTTAACAGAAGTCTCAGTGATAGCAACTTTAACCTCCACCTTATCCCTGACACAATCAAGACACAATAAAAATCCACAAGTTCCACAAGAAAAGTGTCCTAAACCCGAAGATTCCTGAAAACACTTAAAACAAGAAGGATTAGGTTTCAATTTCCACTTCATTAAATGCGAGTTTCTGCAGAATTGATCAGATTTGACAGAACTTTCAATGTCCTCAAAACATTCACCACAAATATGCTCATCACAGAGAAAGCAAAAGAAATGTCTGTTGATCGTCAAAGCGGCGCAGTTAATACAACGATTTTCACTTGCACTTGAAAAAACTGAAAAAAAATGACGAGAAGTGCAAGTCAAAGAAGAATTTTCTGCAAGTTTAAAAGTTGATAATTTTCGAGAACAGGACTTGCAGTGAATCAAGCTGCAGGACTCACAGATGTATTGCTTTGAATGAGAAACTTTGCAGTGATTGCAGGGAGATCGGTAGAGAATATGCGACTTTGATAGACGGAAAGCTTGGTTCTTGCACTTGGGACAGGAAATCGAATCTTTTTGGGTTTCAAGAACTGCTGGGGTTTCTAAAGGTAGTTCTAAAATCACGTCTTTTATTTCATTTTCAGGGTTTTCTTCGTTTTCAACTTCTTGGTGGATTTTTTTGTTTGTTTTGAACTCTTCGAAGTCTTGAACCTCATTTTCTTCAGTTTTTTTCTGTTTTTCTTCATTTTTTTTCTGTTTTTTTTCATTTTTTTTCTGTTTTTCTTCGTTTTTTTCTGTTTTTTCTTGGGAATCTGGAAGATTTTCTGGTGAATTTTTTTCTCTTTCATTTAAAAAATGCAATTTCAAGTCAACAACTTGCTTAATTGATTCGATTTCTTGATATTCAGATTTGATGACTTTGATTTCAGATTCACCGACTTGATGAGGAAGGCTGAAGACAAAAGTTTGTTGTTTATCTTGTCGCAAGTAAAGCATTTTAGGTGGAGAAAAGCATAGAAGTCCCTTTTCTTGATTGAAGATCGGGTATCGCAGCTCGATCGGTCTTTCAATTGTCAAGTCTAGCTTTTTTACTGTTCTTGTCGTGGTATTGATTATGTATATTTCGGGATTTACTGAAGAGTCTGATTTAAGTCCTCCAGCTATGAATAAATTATCCTGGCTTGATGAGCAGCTTGGTGCTGAAAGTTTTATTGGCAGGGAAAAGTCCTCTTCTTGGATGAAAAAATCTTGGTTCAGGTTTAGACTAAAGATTTTTTTTATTGGTTTTAGATTCTCGTCTACCCGCAACTTTCCTCCTATTAGGTATAAAGTTTCGTTTTGAAGGACTGACCCGGGCTCTTGAAGGTCCTTGATAGACCAGAAAGCTTCATTCCGATTAAAACCCTTCTTCTTTCCCAACTCATCATTTTTCCTTTCTTCCTCATCAACTTTCCTCATCAAAACCCTATTACGATCAAAAATTTCTCTACAAGTAAAGACATGCCAGACATTTTCACTAAACTCAAGTCGACAAATAGGCGAAGCTTGTTCACTAAGCGAGGAGTCATTATCTTGGGACTCACAAAGGCCTCCAACATATAAAAGAGACGAATTCCTATACAAGTGGAAAGATCCGAACTTGACAGGCATCGGAAGAGCAGGCAACGATTTCAGTTCCTGAGAATAAGGAAACAATTGATACACACGACTTGTTAAGCTGTTGCTTGAGTCGCTTCCTCCTGCTATGATCAGAGATGAATCTGATAACAATGAAATACTGGAATCTCTGAATAGCTTCAGCTTCTTCGTTAGTGGAATTCTTGTCGATTCGCTTGCTTTGACCACAAGAAGGGATTTTTCGAAACGAGACAAGTAGAATAGGTCTGGAACGTTGATTTTTATTGATGATGAATAGGTCTTGCTTACTTTTTGACCTCTTTTGACGGTACAGTTTCCCATTAGATTTAGAAAGGAGGTGAAGGTTATTAAGTTAGAGATATTTTAGTTTAGGAGAGTTTTTTAAAGGTGGAGTTTTTATGGAAAATATTATGTTCTATATTTAGTAGATTATGAGTAGCTCTATGGAAATTGATATGTCTTCAACTTCTGGAAGTGAAGTCAATCCATTTAAGAATTATGCTGAGAAATTTTTATCAATTTACCCTTGGGATGGAAAAAATTACTATGGAGCATTTGTTCAAGAATATACAATGAAATTATACAGAGGATTAGATGTCAGCTATAGAGAGAAAATAAAAGAAGAAGTTAGGATATATGAAATATTGTCGCAGGGTATTGATCCTCAATTTTCATTCATTCAGTTCAAACACATATCTCCGTGTGAGCAAGGATATATAATTATTCTTGGATATAGGGCTTGCAACTTTAAAGAATATATCCAGGCACAAAAACAGCTTAACATCACTTATTCGGAGCCTAGAGAAATTTACAATTTCCTGATTAGTTTAGCGAAAACTCTCAAAGAAATGTACAAAAAAGGTATTGCTTGTTTATGTATAAATCCTTTCAATCTATTATTCTTAGAATCCAAATTTTCTATTTTAGACACTATCTCCTCACTTGTAAAATTCAGTGATATGGTTCAATCTGAAGAAGATAAAAAATTAGTTTTAATATACCAAAGTCCGGAATTCAAAAACCTCAATAATGACTCTTCATTCGATCCTGATAAAAGCGATGTATATTCCTTGGGGATTATTCTCTACAACCTAATAACCCTTGAAATGCCCACAGATATCAATGAAATAAAGTCCAAAATCAACTCGCAAGAACATATCTTAATGGCAAGATTTAATCAAATTTTACTCAATATGCTTGAGGAAAAACCATCTAATAGATATTCCATGGAAAAAGTGATTGAATCTCTTGAGCATCTTGTTCTAAGTATTGGCATTCAACCTCTGAATTCCTCAATAAGACTTAAATAATACTCACCTTAAACATTCTAATCTTAAATAAATATGTCAATGCATCAAGACTTACTTGAAACAAAGTCGCCCTTCCGTCTTCCAACAGATGAAGAAGTTTTCATCACCCGAGAAGCAGAGCGTCTCCAAAAACAAGAAATCAAAGAAAAAGTGAAAACAATGAAAATCTGGGAAAAGCAAACATCTTGCACCAAAGGACAACTAAAGCGTCCAACCGACAACGATTTCAACATCCGGCCAATAGAAGAGTCCCAAGTGCAGCAGTTCGTAAGGCCAAAAGAGCGCAATTTGATCACAGCAGCTCTGGAAATAGTCAACCAGCGTTCAAAACTGCCACAAAACCAAAAAACCGAAAACATCAGAGAATACGTGGAACAGAAGAAAGAAATCTTCAGAGTAGAGATGAAATATCGAATCCTTAAAGAAGAAAGAGAAAAAATAAAAAAACGAATCTCGAATAAAGAAGCCGCTTTAAAACGTAGTGAAGAACTTCTCAACGCTGACAACGAAAAATTCACGAAGCATATGGACGATAACAAGAAACAAAAAGACACAGCCTTAAAAAACCTGAACGACGAGATACAGACCAAGAAAGAAAAAGACGTGGAAATCAAACAACTTGAACAAAGAAAAGCTGCGATAAGTGCAGAGATTTCAAGAAATGAAGAACTTTTGGAAAGTCTAAAAAAACATAAACAATTTCTAGACAAACTCACACCTGGAGACTTCCTTCGTGAACAACAGCAGAAGTTTTTAGATGCTTATAAAAAGGTAAAGAGCGAATTCATCAAAGATCATAAAAATCTTGAAAATCTTGACTCGAACATGGACATTGAAGGAGACTCTCAGCATAGTGGCGGTACCAGTCATTCAAATAGGAAAAAAAAAGGAGACACGGCAAGTCTTGACCAGAAACTCGAGAAAAAATTTGAAGAACTTTTTAAAAGAGGTAAACTTGACGACGTTTATAAGCAAGCTGATGAAGTGATGTACTTTCAAGATGAAAAAATGCTTTTAGAGATTTTGAAGGAACTTGAGGATAACAACTTGTTTCTTATTGAACTGATTCAAGAAATGGATCATCAACTGGAAATATCCAAGTCTGAATTGGAAAGCTTTAAGAGAAGGAAGGAGAAGAAGTGGGAAGAAACTATCAGGGAAAAAGAAACTCTTTCTAATAATTTGAAAACTATTCAAGGAAAAATGAAAACTACTAATAAGAAAATCAATACTCTTCAGAATAAAAAGGAAAATAATCGAGCTGCTCAGAATTTAAAAGATGAAATTGGAAAGTTCATGGCAACTATTGATAAAGATTATGATCCTGGACTTGCCCCTATTGAAATGTTGAAGTTTATTGAAGATTACGTCAATCCACTACTTGATCAGCTAAAGGTACTCAAAACTACGGATCTTGAATGGTTTGTTAATAAAATTGAAGCGAAAAATGAGGAGAAGAAAGAACAAAGGGTTAATGAACAGATTTTAAGGAAAAGGGAAGAAGACCGTATTAAGGGAATGAAAGCGAAGGAAAGAGAGGAAAGGAAAAATCCGAAGAAACTTGGAAGGCAGTATATGAACAAAGTTATTCATCAGAAGAAAAATGTTGAAAAAATGATTAAAGAAGTTAAAAAATCAGAAGAAGAAGAAATCAGAGATTTCATTGAAGAAACTACTTCTTAATAAAATAATTTAGTTATTTATTGGTTTAATTATGAAAAAAATACAAAGAAATATAGAAAGGCTGAAAGTTAATCAAAAGGATTATCATTGAAAGTAGGAGTATGTAAAATAATCAAATTTATCATTTTAAGACTCGATTTGTTTATAGATTACTATAATCCTTAATTTAGATATAAAGAAATTGAAGAAATAGTATCAAGACATATAAACATTAAGATATTATGGAAAATCTTAATCCATTACTTCTACTCATCGAAAATTCAAACTTAAGCCCAATCATCAGGATTTCTCAAACTATTAAAATCCAATCCTTATCACTAAAGTCTAAGCATTCCTCCTAGTCTCAATACCTTTCACATTTTCTTCCAAATGAAAAATAAGAAATCTTACTACATCATCAGCTTCAGTGTCTCTACTTTTGCAGCTTTTAACCAAGGTGTTCCATCTATTTTTAATAGAATTTTCAGTCCTTCCTCTAAATTCCTTAGCAATAAGGCTCCATTTGCGCCCTTCTTTCAAATACCTCTTCAGCAAGTTCAAATCTTCCTCAAAAGTCCATTCGCCTTTATTAATTTCAGGGTTTAAATGATTATTCCACCTATCTCTGCAATTTTTTCCTTTGCGGTCATTGAAAAAACAAGAATTTAGTTCAGAAGCGATTTTAGCCCATTTTTTTACTCCAGTCTTTTCTATCAACTCGCGAAGTTTAGAGTCTTCTTCGTGCTTCCAAGGCTTTGACTTGACCCCTCCCCTTGGAAGATGGGAAATTTTTTCTGAGAGGGATGAAGGAAGGTTGTTTAGACTGTAGACGGGGATGAAGTTGCCTGATGAATAGTCTGGAAGGCATGGCACCCAGATTACTGGGGATGATGTTGCTTGATACATCATTATATCCATTATATTGATTGTTGTTTACTTGAGAAATTAGAATTGTTGGAGGATTGTTTCAACTTTGGAGAGTCATTTTCAATTTGATTGATGAGGATTGGATTTTGTTTTATTATGAAGTAGGAGAATAAAGGATATATATAGTGTGGTTATTTGATTTATTAAATTTAATCTGTTTCAATTTATAAAGATGATGGATTAAAATCTTTGTTAAAATTGAGAGCTATGAAAGTGCAAAAAGTTAAAAGGTTTAGGAGTTAGTATGGGTAACTCAGAAGATGAAGAAAGGGTAGTTTTGTGAAATAATCTTGCATATTTATTATCAAGCTAGCCTACTTAGGATTAATAAAATTCTAATTCTTCAAAATTTAAATATTTTTTAATTCTTTATAATGGGAAACACCTGCTGCAATGATGACGCTTTGAAAGGAAAACAAATTGATGATCATCATGTTGATATCGAAAAAGCGAAACCGAATATATTGCATAATAGTTTGTACACTGTTAAAGAAGACCCTCATGAATATTCATCTGAATACAGAACATTGAGTAGAGGTTCGAATAATAATTTATAATCATAATAATCTCTTTAGATGTAATGTTATCATTATACTTAGTGAATGCTAAAATTTACAATCTTTTCAAATTATCTTTTTGTGGTTTATTCAATCCTATGATGAAGTATTGAATTTATTTACAATATCAAGATACAAGGGGATTCTATCAAAATCTCAACTTAAAGACCCTTAACCTTCCAAAAACCCCACCTTCATTCCAAGTCCTCAAATCCCTTCCCACAAGAACCCTCCTAAAATAAATGGAAGCCAAGGCAAAAGACTCAGAATTTCCAGACTCAACTCAAGACTCCGGTATTCCCGAAGTTCTAAACCCGACCACAGCGAGTACATCAGACCCAGTGAAGCTTTTTTCAATATACTCCCCTGATCAAATTTCCGTAAACACCGACTACATCTGCGTGGCTTCAGCGAACACATTAAAAGTGATAAAAAACTCAATCGAGGAGTTTAAGTTATTCACTTTCAAATCTCCAATAAAGTCTTTAGAAATAAGCAAAGTTTGTGACAACGTGATTCTTCACCTGGAAAACGTGGGATTTTCAGTGCTTGAAATCGAAACTGACCAGCAACAAGACTACCCAAAAGACTGGCCAATCCAAACAATGCGATGGAACAACTGGTCAGGTGACAAGTTCGGGATCTACACAACTGAAGACTCTTTAGAACTGTTCTCCAAGTCTTTGACCCTTCTTCAAAAGATCGATTTAAAAAACTTGTCTATTTTCGAGTTCTCCGGTCCGAATTCTTTCATTTTCCAAGATTCAGACTTGAAATGCAAGATTTTCAACTTTTCAGAATCTTCTTGTCAGACAGTAGAAACAGGACGTTCTGAGAAGTTACAGAAAGTTTTTCCTTTAGATGAAGAAAAGTTCGCTTTTCAATTTAACGACAGTATTTTAGTTCTAAGTCTCGCTTCTGGACCTTTGTTCACTCTAGGTCTAAAGCAGATTTTTGAATTTGACCTTCGCAGTGAATTTGTTTATTTCGCCAATCCTGGCTCGTTGCAGGTCTTGATCATTTCAAAGGATAACTTTTTAGCGCAACGGTATCAAGACTGCCTGGCTTACTTCACTTTGATGGAGTCTTGCAGTTCTTTGTTCGTCAGGAAAAAAGCGGACAAGCCTCAGGTAGTCGCTCGACATGGAGACGACGTCTTTTTTTACACCTTTAAAAACGAGGCGCAAGCCGAGGAACCCTTGCAGGAGATAAAGGAAGGAAAAGTGACAGGGAAAAAAAATGAAAAAACTCCTGCGAAAAGTCTTAATCCAAAAGAAATTATTGCTCCTGTCGTCGCTGCCTTGAACCGCGGCATGGACGAGGTTGTGAAAAAAGTAGAAAAAACAGTTTCTCCACATTCTTTGAATAATGTCGTCACGAAGACCATTCAAAGCACCCTTGAGCAGAAGTACGACTCGACAGGGCAGAAGAACATGGTTCAAAGTACTTTAGCACAATCTCTTAGGTTTGAATTCCAGTCAACGCTTATACCGCTCATTCAACAGCAGCTTAATGAGAACTTCAACAAGTTATCCGTGATTTTTCAGGAGTCTCTTAAAAACTCTTCTGATTTTAACAACCGCTCTGCTGCCAAAGCGACTTCTTTGGAAGTTCATATGAAAAACGCTATTGAAAACATCGTGAATACCACTAACAAATTGGAAAAAGAGTATAATAATCAAGTCAAGAAAATCAATGAGTCTGAAGTTAGACTTAGTGAAAGCTTTGAGCCTAAAAGACATGAAGAACTCGTCTTGCCTAGAACTAGTGACTCGAAAACGGAAAATTTGAAAAGGGAAATCGATCAGAAACTTAAAAGTCTTGATTTTGAAGGAGCTGTCAGCGCTGTCTTAAGGGAAAAAAATGTGGCTTTGTTGTTTAAGGTCTTGGAAGTCATTAATCCTAAAAGTCTTTGTGGATCTAGGATTATTAGAGAACCGCTTTTAAAACAACTTTTTTATGAATTGATTGAAAATGTTGAAAGGGATGGAGAGTTTAGGGATTATTACTTGTGGATTGAAGAAATTGTCAAAAATATGAATTTGAAGGAAGAGGCTACTCAACTTATTGTCAAACTTTTCAATATTTCGGAGAAAAAACCGAGGATTAGGGAGATTATCAAAATTGTTACTGCCAAGATTTAGTGAATAGTAGTAATAAATGGTTGATACCCTGGTTAAAAGCTATTCATCAGGAGTAATCTACCCCCAACCAAACATAATCGATCCTCAAACCTTATCCCTCGAGATGAAGTCAATCGAAGACCTGTTTAAAATGATAACAAAATCCGAGAATCCTCCATTCTCTTCATACAACCCTGAAAGTGTAATCCAATGCATGGCCCTGAGTCCAGACGAAATTTATTTAATAACAGGAAGCATGTCAGGCGAAATCCAAATCTGGAACACTCATTCCTTTCTAACCCCTCCAAAGACCTGGAGCTTCAATTCCCCAATAAAAACCCTGCTAATTGAAGGTTTCACAATCTACGCAGGAACCGATTCAGGAAAAGTCCTAAAATGGGATTTCGTGAAAAACACCCAATCTTCCTTTCGAGACATAAAGTCTTCAATTAACACCCTGGCGATTTTACCTGACAAGTCCCTTGCCTTGGGTTCAGCACTTTTTGAACTGGAGATCTGGGCAGAGGGTCCGAAGCCGATAAGAGGAGAAGGCCATGAAGACGAAATAACTTGCATGAAAATCGGGAAAGAAAGGCGAATTTTCACTGCAAGTGCTGATAGGAGTCTTCGCGTCTGGGACTACTGCGACGGGCTGCTCGACCAGCTGAGGTTCAACGAAGAGGTGCATAAGGACGGCATCATCTGCATGGAGATACTTGAAAATACTTTAGTCACTGGGGACCATGGCGGGTTACTTGTTGTGTGGAACCAGGAAGACATTGAGTGTCTTTCGAAGATTCATATGAAAGACCCTTTAGAGTGCTTTTGTAAAAGTGTTGATAACAGGTACTTGTTCATCACCACGGAAGATACTGAAAGTCGGAAGATTTTAATACTTAATATGCAAAATGTCACTGAAAAGCCTTTAGCAATAAAACGTGCACATAAGGCAGGGATAAAGACAATTATTTACCTTAACTCAACAAGTCAACTAGTTTCAACCAGTGAAGACAAAAACATGAAAATCTGGAACTTCAGTAAACCTGTCAATGAAAGTCCTTTTTTAACCAGCAAAAATATCGACAGCTTTGCCTTAGCCGGTCAAAATTTAGTTTTCAGTCAAAACGGTTCGATTTTCTTTTTAAACATGGAGACCCGCGAGATCAGCAAGTCCTTAGACGCCCCGATGAAGATAAAAAAGCTGAGAATGGGTCCAGAGAACGAGACTTTCGCTCATAATTCAGATGAAAACGTTTTATATGTATGGAGAAAAGGGTACCGAGAGCCAAGCTGGAAATTTCAACACCCAATGGAAATCACCAGCATTGAGTACCTCGACAAGCACTCAGTCATCACCGGGTGCAACGACAGACTTGTAAGAATCTGGAGTCTTGTCTTTGACAGGGTCGATAAAGAGTTTTCTATTGAAAAACCGATAACTGCCGTCAAGTTCAGCTTGAAGTACTTCTACGTCGCTGGAAACGATGGCATTATTCGTGTTCACAGACGTGTTGACCACAGTGAAAAAAGTCGCCTGGAATACCAGAGCCAGGTTTATTCAGTTGATTGTGACTTGGAGGACTTAGTCGTTGCAGGAGGCCAAAGCGGCCATTTGAAACTCTGGAGATGGAAAAAACAAGGGAAAAAAATAAAACCTGTTGTTTTAGAAGGACATAAAGAAGCAATTACGAAAGTTGTTCTGAAAGGTTGTTTGGTTTTTACATCTGATTTCGGAAATACTTTAAAGATCTGGTCTTCTACCCTGTCGTTGTTGTACTATTCATTGAAACTTGGAGTTGACTTCTTGGACTACCAAGTCACCCCAGATGACTCTGAGCTTTTTTTCTTATCGATTCAAGGAATTCACAGTTTGCAGAACCCAATAAAATACGAAGACCCGATTGTTTACCCTTCTCAATACTCCTGGATTTTCATCAAATATCTGCAGAAACTTTTTGCAAACAAATCTAAAGTATTCGACCCGTATTGGAAAGAGTACATTATTTACCCTCATGTCGTCAACCTGCTCTATGTTCTCATCAAAGCCAATCACCCAGACCTGCTAAAACAAGCCATCACTCAAGGAGTCAAGTTCATGCAAGACCGAAACGGTGAGAGTCCTTTGTCAGTCGCTCTTTCCTGGAAGAACTATCATTGCGCTGATGTCATTTTAAGGACTTTAGCTAAGATCAAGCTGAAAAAAGAATTCGGTATCATCGATTGCATTGAAAAATGTATGAATAAATTAATCAGTAGCAACTTGTCACAACTTCCGAAGTTCTTTGATTCGGTTTTTCCTGTTAAAACTAGTGGAATGGTCGTTTATGCCAAGATGCTGAGTAAAGCTCCGATGATCTTAGAGAAGAAAAACTTTAAGATGTATGAAAATGATTTTGTGATGAAGGACTCTGAGACTAAAGAACAGGTCTTGTTTCGAGCTAGTGTCTTGAAGTTCAACTTTGAAGTCGGGTCGTTTAACAGTCTGATGCTTTTAAGAGCCATTCGACATTCGAGTAACGCTGAATTATTCAGGACTGATCTTCTGAAATCAATAGTCAAGTATAAATGGACCAAGGTATATTGGATACTCTTAGGAGAAGCGGTTGTCTTTTTCATGATGATTGCTGGAGTGTCTTATTTTACCATGACTCAAGCAGGGGGTTATTTTAGTCTGAGTCTTTTGCTGTTTTTAAACCTTTTAACCACGATAAGAGAAACTATTCAACTTGTGGAGTCTCCTCGAAAGTACTTTAAAGATATTTGGAATCTCGTCGATATTTCCAGGATTCTAGGAACCTACGTGTTTGTTTATCTTAAAGTTTTTCAGGTACAGCTGGTCTTTTTAAACCAGGTTCTCACAGCGCTTTACTGGGCACGAGCAGTGACTTACTTCCGCATTTCAGACAAGACTCGATACCTAATCCGTATGATAAGTGAGACTTTTCTAGACATAATCCCTTTTTTACTGATATTTTTCTCATCTACTGTAACATTTGCTCTTTTATTTTACATTTCAACTGATTCCGACCACTTTTCCTCAACTTTTGTTTACTCTTACCAGCTGAACTTCAATGATTTTTCTGGTTTGATGCCGAGTGGGTACTCTGAAAACTTTTCTTTAACCTTTTGGACGATTTTCTTCTTAGCGAGCATCATGAACCCGATAATTCTGCTGAATATGCTCATCGCCATCATGAGCGATACTTATGATCGAGTCCAGGAAGACCAGATCGTCGCTGATTGCAAAGAAATGGCTGGAATGATCATGCAAGTCGAAAGCATGATGTTTTGGAGAAGGCATCTCAATAAAACCTCTTTTATACAAAGATGCGACTATGTCAGGGACTTGAGGTCGGGCGATAATGAATGGGTCGGAAAAATCAGGGCTATTAAAAAAAGCATTTCGAGACTTCAGGTCAAGGTCAAGGGAAATGATAGGAAATTGGAAAGAATGCAGGGAAAAATTGGAATGAAAATCAAAGAAATCAAAAGTATTAATGAACAAATCGCGAAAAAAATTAGTGAACTTGAAGGAGTCAATCAGGGACCTGGGTCGGTTAATAGTTTTGTCAGTACTTTTGAATAAAAGATCACTGTAGGAAATTTTAGAGATTTCTTGATAATAGATATTTTAGAGTTTTAGGATTTAGGTAAGTTATTTTATGGGTTTAAATTTGAGTTTTATTGATTGGATGGAAAGATATAGGCTATGTTATTGAAATATAAAAATATCTCAATCACCTAAATAATTTATTGATCCAAGCCATCATTCCATCCAATCTCTTAACTCCATCATCAACCTCCTCACTTCTAAACCATCCAAAATCTCTTCAATAGTTACATTATTTAATTTAAATTTTAAAGATGTGTAACAATCCAGCCCGATCCCCAGCGAACATTAACGAAAGTTCCTCATCAAACTGTAAACAACTAAAACTTCCCTGAACGACAATTTTTCCAAATGAAGAAATCCCATCACCAGCAGTCCAAAGCATTCCACGAGCCTTAACAATATCCTTAACCCTTTCAATTTTAACAATATCCAAATACTGCAAGTTCCTCAAATCCCATTTCTAAATATTTCTTACTCTCATTTCACAGTCATTCACTGTCCAAAGTGAATTTTCATCCCAAGGCTTTACAATATTAAAGTTTCCATTACTTGAAACCACAGAAGCCGACTTGCAACACCTGACATCCCAAACTTTGCAGTCTTTTCCAGCAGTGCAAAGCAAGGAACTTCCTAATGTTGACAAATGTTTTACTTTTTCGTGGTATTCGTTCACTGCTCGTTGGTCTTGCCAGATCTTCACTGTTTCATTCCCTGTGAATAAAAAGGAATCGTTTGAGGCGAGACCGAAAACTCCTCCGCTGTGGGCTGGACATTGAAAAATGCAATCGTTTTTCCAGTATTTTAATTTGCCGTCTTTTCCACTGGAAACTAGAAGGTCTTTGAATGGGCAAAGACGAGTCACGGCTCTTGTGTGGCCTAGGGTCTCGAAGACTTTGTTCATGTTGAATAGGTCTAGACCGAAAATTTTGTAGTCTAGGCCTGCGGTGTAGACCTTTCCTGAGTGGATTGCTAGACTGCTCATCGAGTTCAGGTGTAGGCTGTACTTTTCTAACGGAAACAGCAAGGGATTTGAATGAATCGATGTCGTGTCAGAAGAGCGAAGTTCAGGAATCGGTGACTTTGTAAGTCTGAAGTACTTTTTTTGACTAATTCCAGCTTTTCTCTTCTTTTTCACCTTGGAAGACTTGACTGGGTGTATCAAAGACTTAAAGTCAAGACTTGAAGAGGGTCGTTTCGAATAAGACAAAGTGCGAATGTTGTCCAAAGACCGTTCTTTCATTGAGGAGTCAATGCAGCTTTTGATTAAAGACTGCGGAACTGATTCAGGATCATTAAAACAAGCAGTTTGTTTCAGATCTTTCGGTGAACTCGAAACTTTTATATGAAAATATCTCACTTTTTCAGGAACTGGCTTCTGTGAAAAGTGCGGAACTGGAGTAGATGACTTGAATTTAATTGAAGTTCTGCATTTCATGCAGAACGTGTCATGGTTTCTTACTTTTGCTTTGCAAATAAAACAAGGAACCGGTTTTTTTAATCTGGAGAAAAGAGAGTCGCGAGAATTCATTTTTGTTTCAAGTTATTACGATTTGAATGGAAGATGAGAAGGTCAGGATGAAGAATAACAAAACCGCTCCTTCAACTTAACCCTCATTAAAAACACCTAAAAAATAATCATCTCCTAAATAACTAAAAATTTCTCATAAAATCCTTAAACTTAACTTAACCCACTTTCTATCTTTCAATTCCTTCTTAACTAAAATCCTCATCCCTTAAACTAAAACCTGCTGAATCTTGTCACTTTTCAAACTAATCCGAAAAGATAATAATGGAGCCAGTCAGTCCTTTATCACCCTTGCATCCTCCAGAGTCAGCAAGAATGTCTCCCTGTCGCACAGCAGGTTCCTTCTCCTGCCAAGGTCTTCTTCCAGCTCCTCAAGTGACAGCGAGTGCATGGTCGATATTCGACATGTCAACAAACGAGTTCTTATGGGGTAAAAACAGTGAAGTGGCCTCAGACATTGCGAGTTTAACTAAAATGATGACTTGTTACCTTGTGAACCACTGCATAAAGCAAAGCCTGATAACTGACCAGGACCAAATCACTGTCCCCAGAGAAGCCACAACGTTAGGAGGGACCACGGCCTACCTCCGCGCAGGGGATCATTTAAAAGTCATTGACCTGCTCTACGCGATGATGCTTCCCAGCGGGAACGACGCAGCTTTCGCCCTCGCTGACCACTGCGGGGCTGTTCTTCTTAACCGCTGCAGTAAAGACAAGGGAAAGTACTCGAGTTCTGCCTACTTCGTCAAACATATGAACATCGCAAGTCGGAAAATCGGACTCAAAGCGACAAAGTTCTTCAACCCGCATGGACTCAGTCATCTAGGCAACACCTCCACCGCCATGGGCATTGGAAGACTTGCCACGCAACTCATGAAAAAACCTTTGGTTTGCAAAGTTGTCGCAACTGTCAGGTACTCTTGTGAAGTTGTTAATAAAGGACTGGCTAGGAAGATGATTTGGATTAATACCAACTTGTTACTTGGGAAAAATGGAGTCACTGGATTGAAGACTGGATCAACGAATACTGCTGGACCTTGTCTTTGTGCAACTTTTTGTATTGGAGGACATCAACTTGCCGTCACGCTTTTTAAGTCGAGAACTCCTGAAAAGAGGTGGCAGGAAGCTTTGAGACTTGCGCATTGGGCTGGTAATCAACTTGATATTATTCAGAAAAAACTCAGTGATAACAAAATTAGGGTCAAAAACTTGTCGAATTTGATGAATACTTTTGATTAACTGGGTTGAGGGTCTGATTAATTAAGTCATGGTTTAAGGTGGGACTTTTCCAGCCTGGGTTATTTAATGAGATTTTTTTAGTTGATGGAAAGTTTAGGTTTTGATGATGGATCTAAAGTTAAACTTTTGCTGGTCATATTTTGATGATAAATGATTAATAGAAAGGTTTCTAACGAAATTTGAAAAAGTAGTCATTTAAATAGTTCAAACATAAAAATGTAAAATTCTTGGAAATTCTGTTCCTTAATAAATTTTCATAATTTCCTTAAATGATCCTCAATCTTCTCTTCAAAACCTTCCTTCCCTAAAGAAAAATTTGAAATCCAAGACCCTTTAAAACATTCAATCTAAATCTTTCCAACTTTTCCGATATTAAACAAAAGTCCTCTCCCTAAACTTCCAAAACTCAATAAATCCAAGTCAAAGTAAAATTCTTATACAATATAAAATGGAACGCGAAAAGTCCGAAACCCTTTCAAAAGAATCCCAAGACCTAGTGGCCGAAAAGCACTCTCTAGACAGCTTAGACTTAATCTGCACAATCGGTACGGGTAAGTTCAGTCGAGTGCTTCTAGTGAACAGCAAAGAATGCGCGAACAGTAAGCCGATGGCCTTGAAAGTTCTAAAAAAGTTCCTAATTCTAAAAGAAAAGCAAGTAGAGTACGTTTATTCTGAGAAAAACGTTCTCTCCATGCTGAACCATTCCTTCACGACAAAGTTGCTAGGAACCTTCCAAGATCAAAGATATCTTTACTTCCTGTTGGAATACGCCTGTGGGGGTGAGTTATTCACAAGAATGAAAAAAATGGGGACTTTTCCTGTTCCCCACTCCCAGTTCTACACTGCAGAGATCACTCTCGCGCTTGACTATCTTCACAGCAAAAGCATCGTCTACCGTGACCTAAAGCCAGAAAACATCCTTCTTGACCGTCAAGGCCACATAAAACTTGCGGATTTCGGCTTTTCCAAAGAAATTCGAGACAAGTAACAACTATTTAGGTGCAAAAGCATCTGCGGCACTGCTGAGTACCTCGCTCCTGAAATCATCCTCAACACTGGCCATGGCGTTGAAGTTGACTGGTGGGCTTTAGGCATTTTGGTTTATGAAATGTTGACTGGCACGTTGCCCTTTAACGGGAATAACCCTCAGATGATTTACCAGAAAATTCTTCTTGGCCGGATAAATTTTCCGAGTTTTTTGGACCCTGTGGCTGTGAATTTCATTTCAGGACTACTTGAACAGAACCCCAGCAAGAGACTTGGAAGCAAGGAAGGTTGTAATAATGTGAAGAACCATGAGTGGCTTTCGAGTATGGACTTTAACTTGTTGATTAGTAAGGAAACTGGAGCGCCTTGGGTTCCTGAGATAGTCAATGAGTTTGATACGAGTTATTTTGATACCAACCCGGAAACTATTGAGTCTTGCCCGGAACCCAAGATAATGACTGCCCGCGACCCGTTCGCTGAGTTTTAGTCTGTTTATTATATAATTATTCACTAATTCAATCGCCTTTCTGAGATTTAATTCTTTATAATGATTTTATTATTATTTCCTATATTTTTTAAGGAAATTAATGCCCAACAACGATTGAATCGTTTGGATAAAAACCTCAGGACTCATGGAAAGATTGAAAAATGCTGCCAGTTTGCGAATTGCTCGAATATTGGAAATGGAATTTGTGATTTTGAATTGTTCAACCAGGACTGTCTTTGGGATCTGGAAGACTGTAAAAAATGTCCTGATTTCTGCAATTTTGAGGTTTTGGAGAATGGCGTTTGTGATGAAAAATGCTTTTCTGATGGCTGCTTTTTTGATGTGAAAGATTGTCGAAATCGGAAAATGATTCAGATGGATTCTCTTGATGATGATGTGGTATTTTTCATGGTTAATGGGAAAAATATCAGTGTTTCTAAGTTCATGGAAAGTAATTTTGAGATTTTGAAGTTTGATAATATTGAGTACTTGAAAGGGTTTATTAAATATACAGAAGACCGCCAGTTTAAATCTTGTGATATTGAAATATCTGGGTACCTTCTCATTCGAGATTTAACAGTGGAAGCTTCTGTGTTAAAAGACTTTAAAATTTCAATTAATACTTCAGGAACTATCGAACTTCAAAACTTTAAAATCATTGGAGAGTATTCGTTAAAAACTTCTTTAAAAAACCAAAGCGCAAAGATTCATTATTTAAACAATAAAAAAAAAGGTGCTTCTAATATCCTGAATTTAAAAGTTTCATCAAATTCAAGCAATTCCAAGCTCTTGCAATTTAATGAGTCTTCATCAACATCAAATTTATTCCAAGTGAACAGCGGGAGTTTAAACATCTCGAATTTCAACTCCTCCATTCAAAGCGAATTCCAAGTCTTATCAAAATCAAGTGAAATTTCAATAAACTCATCTTTTCTCGAATCTCCTTTCTTTTCCCTTGATTCATCATCGTTATTCATCAACTCCTCATTTTTAAACTCATCAAAAAGAGTTTTTTCCTTAGAAAAGTCTTCAGCGTCAGTCCTGGATTCAATTTTCAGCAGCTGTTCAGACCTGCAGAGTCCTCAGAGCAAGTCCTCGAAACTCGAGTTGATCGGAACTTTGAATCTCGAATGTTCCAACGAGAACTTACAGCACATTGACCATTTAGTTGTTTCCGCTGATTGGCCTTCGAATTCTTCCTTTAGTTTCATTAAAAACTGCTCTGACGGTCAAATGGATGCATTTGGTTGTACTTCATGTCCAGATAACTACTACCGATTTAAACACATGTCTCATAAAATGTGCTTCAAATGCACAGATTCAATGAAATGTGAAAAAGGAATGATCTGGCCCAAGGACACTTTTTTTAGAATAGAGGAAAAAGACTACACTCAAGTCTTCAGGCCTTGTCCCAACTCGAATGCTTGCAAGTTTAACAAAAGCATTAATTCGACTGAATGTCGAGAAGGCTACTGTGGAAGACTTTGCGCGAACTGCAAGAAAGGCTATGATAATTCCGGAAGATTTGAATGCAGCGATTGTCCAGATTCAATTTCAAATATTTTCGTGATCCTGGTGGCAGTTTTCTTGGTCTCTTCTTTTATCATCTACCTAATTAAGTCAACAGTACTTGCCGCCTTCATGCCTTCAGAGTTCTACGCGATAGCTTTGAGAATAGGAATAAATTACTTTCAAGTGATTTACCTTTGCCTGCAATTTAAGATAAAATGGCCTGGAAACAGTAAAAAGGACCAAACTCAACAAAACTCAGACGTGGCAGGGGAGTCAACGCTTTACTTTTCAATAAAATGTCTGCTGGACGATTCTTTAGAAGCGTCAGGTTATGATTATTTCTACATCAAAATCGCATTCATGGCCTTGCTTCCAATAATCATCTTTTCCTTCTCTTTAGCCTACCTGGCAGTGTTGAAGCTTTACAAGAATCTTCGGGATCATAAAGTGAGTCTTTCTATTTACAAGCCGATAACGTATACAGTGCCTTTTCTGTTGATTTACCCTTACGTCATCACTTATTCCTTGTTGCCCCTCGCCTGCAACAACCTGGTGCAGGACAAGCCGGAGTACTTCGATGAAGAGGTGGACTTGACGAGTTATCGTTATTTAATCGGATACCCTGACATCCTCTGCACTTGGGACGGGCACTACAGGAAAATAGTCTGGGTAACTGGCTTTTCCATCATCATTTGGGGCTTAGGGGTACCTATTTTTATCTTTTACAAGTTGTACCAAAAGAGGAAAAACTTGTTTAAATATCAAGTCAAATACACCTTCGGGTTCCTGATCAACGGGTATAAACATGATAGGTTCTACTGGGAGTTCATCATTTTCTTTAAAAAACTTGTCATTGTTTTTTTAACTGTTTTCATGCAGTCAGGATTTAGCATTACCCTGCAGTCGGTTCTGCTTATTACCTTTCTTATTGCTGGGTTTATTTTACAGCTTCATTTCAAACCGTATATCACTGAACAACTGAATAATTTAGAAATCTTTGGATCGGTGGCTGCGATTGTCACTGTCCTCTCAGCTATTATTTATTCAGAGACTTTCGAGAAAAGTCGGGTTTTGATTGTTTTTTTGATTCTGGTCATCGCTCTTGTTAATATTTTTTATATTTTGTACTGGGCTAGCTTCTTGTCTAAAGAGTTTTATTCTTACTTGCTGTTGAATATCGAGTATCTCAAGAAAAGGTTCTTGAAAACTGATGGATTTGGAGATATTTCAAAAGAATGGGATAAATTGAACTTTGTTTATTATAAAGAATTTCAGAAACTTTATACACAGATAGAATTTGATCTCAATCCTCCTCCTAGTTATTTAGGTGAAAGTCCTAGCTATTTATTACTTTTGAAGAAAATTGTTGAGTCTGATTATCAGGCTTATACTGAAAATCGCTTGCCGAAATATGAACCTTATTATAGAAAGTTGAGTGTTAAAATGCCGAGCATTAGTGAAATTAGAAGGAATTTAATTAGTTTGAAGATTTAGGTTATTAATGGAAATAAGAATTTTTAAGGTCGTGTTAAGAAAGATTGATTCCCTCTAACACAGAAATATTCCAAATAATTTCTAAACAGGTTTAACTTCTGAAAACATAATTAATAATTTCACTAATATTCTCAAATCCTGTCAACACCCTGCTAATCCCACCCTACTCCAACAATCTCATTCATCAAAACTAAAAAAACCTAATTCCTTTCAATATTCATGGAGTTTCAAAGTTCTAAAATTCAAAAAAATCGTTAGATAAATGGATCCAAAACCTCACCATACACGTTATTTATCCGAGCCCGAGAAGTGTCCTTCATCTTCTCTGACATCAAACAGCTTAACAACCCGGAAGAAGCTAATCGAGTCGAACCTTCAAAAAGACCATCATCTTCCAACCCAATCAAAGAGTCGATTCAGCCTGCGAAGTTCAGAAGGTCTTTCAAGCCGAGCATGCCAGTTGTCAGGACTGACTCCAACAAGCCGAGGTTTAAACTTGCGAGAAATCCGTCCAGTTCGCGAGTTTTCTTCACGTTTGACTTCGAAGTCGCCGTCATCCCTGCGAAGAAATTCAAGTGTTGAAGCGAAATTTGAAAGAAAAAGCAAGAAACCAGCAGCGACTGACCGAGTGAGTTACTTGTCAGAGCAGTTCAGCGTGAAAAAAGTGATGGTAAACAACAATTAGCAACTTGGAAAACTCACTCAAAATGGCGACTTTTTGCTTTGCAGAGCTTTCGTCGCACTGTTGGCAGATGTCGACTATCACATAAAGGAAAGCCAGAACTACCCAGTCGAGGTCTTTTTCGATTATCTTAACTCTCCAGGAATCGTTGTGCAGACCATCAAGAAAATCCCAGATTTTCTTAATCATGATAAAATCCCTCCAGGTATTGTTTAAGTAGCGAGTTTCGTGAAAAGTCTCGAATTTTTCAACCAAATTCCAGAAATTTCAAACAACCCGGCTTTGGACTTACTGGCTGAGCTGCTTCAAAGCGTTTTTATGTTTAAGGACTTGAGTTATAAGCCTTTGTCGACTCAGGATTCGAGTAGGAACTCGACGCGTCAAAATCAAACTCCTTTGAATTCGATGGACTTTTCTAAAATCTCTGTAGTTTCAAGTGAATTTGTAAGACCGGCTAGTAAAAGTCCTGTGAAATCTGGGGTTTTTGACAAGAGCAGCTTTTCTTTGAGGCTAGCTGGTCAAGAGGAGTTCGTGCCTGGGGAAAATCCGATGCAAACTAAGAATTTACTGCTTGATAAGTTTTTCTCGAAAATGGGACTTTCACAGGATCAAGTCACTCAGAGGAAAACTAGTCCTTCTAAAGAGTTTAGGGGAAGGTCTCAGGACTTTTCTAGTGATTTTGTTGAGATAGGGTATATTAAACCTGTCAAGGAAAATAGGTCAAATTCTTTAACACCTAAGGCTTTTGAGGCTAAGGATGGAAATAAAGGACTTTCTGGTCGAAGGGAGAAGGGGAAAAATATTGGTGGGGTTGTTTTGAAAAAGGTTGATGAGCAGTTTGTCAGAATTCTAAGTGAAAAGATGAAAAAGGAAACTCTTGATATAAAAAAAATAAAGAAAGCCAACTTCGACGAGTATCTAAAGAAAAAGAATGCATATATTTCAGCAAACAAGGCCAAGTGGGTTGCAGATACTTTGAAATATTTGCAGTTGAATGAAATTTTGACTGCCTTCAGTGAAAATGACTGCTATAAGGAAGAGAAACAGGAAAATCTTGTGAAGTACTTGAATGATGAAAACCATTTAACTTCTTTAATAAAGAAATCTGAATTGGTGGAGCTGAAGAGTCGAAAGGTCAACAAGTGTTAAGTGTAAATGATTAGAAATTACTTAAGAGTTAATCCTAACTTCCTTAAATCAATAATTCATTCAATTACCATCTTACTCAGAAACTAAATAATTTTCTAACAAGAATTAAAAACTTCTCCAATTCAATCTAAATTCAATAAATAATAATCATGCTGGTTCTCATTCTTATTTCTCTCTCACTAGCCTGCCAAGAAATCAACTACACAACAGGAGCAATTTGGGAAAGCTCATGCTCAGGAGGTCTCCAATCACCGATATCAATCGAGTCATTCAATAAATCAAAGCACTACCTAATAACAAGCTACTCTTCCCAAACCAACGTCTCAGCAGAAGACTGCCCAGCCTCCTACAAGATCCTGGCAAACAAAGGAAAGCTTTACAGCAAAGACTTCGAAGGCCGAACTTTGGTCTCCTCTCTTTCCGAGATTCATTTCCATTCACCAAGCGAGCACCAGATATCAAACAAGTCATTCGATTTAGAAATCCAGTTAATCCACTCAATTCTTTCAGAATCTTCCTACAAAAAACTAGGAATGTCTCTTTTCTTCAACTCCTCCTTACAAGACGCAGGTTTTTTCAGTCAGTTTATTTCAAACGCGAGTCTTTTAGAGTTGATTCCATCATTTTCCCTGTCCTCTCTGATTGACTCTAATTTTCTATTCTCTCTTTACTTTTTATACGAAGGGGCAATGACGACTCCTCCATGTGAAGGTCCAGTTTTGTGGTACTTGGTGAATCGGGAATTCGGAATTTCAATTGACGATCTGCAAGTGTTTAATTCGAAGTGGTCTGACAACTCTACATTCGCAGGGGGCAAGGGAAACAACCGAGAAGTCCAAGATTTGAACGGCCGGGCAGTTCAATATAGCTCATCTTAACTTACTACTTAAGAATATCATACGCGGACATGTCGTTCTGTCGGTCATACCTGATCCTGAACTTCATCTGATCGAAGAAGGCTTTGTACTCATTAGGGTCGATATTCGGACACCAGATATCAACAAGTTCAAAAAGACTATCGAAGATCATGTCTTTAGTCATCTTGTCATAACCTTTAGAGTCTTTTTTCCACTCATCTTCCATGATCCGCCTGTATTCGACCTGGTCGATGTTGAGTCGAAGGACGTTGCAGAGCTTTCCGTACATCCTTTCGTATTCTTTCTTATTAATACAGCCGGAACTGTCGAGTTGATAAAGACTCATGAAGTCGTTGATGCTTTCAGCCACTGTCGCATCTGCCTTCAAAGCATTGCGACGAGCGATGGACGTCTCGGTGTACATCGTCGTGTCACCGTCAAGGTGATAAGCTTTGATATCGTCTCGCGCTGGGTTAAAAATAAAAGCAAGTTCCGGGGCCTTCAGGCGAGAATCGCCTTCACCTTGCGATTCCGTCTTTTCCGGCTTCACGTCTTGAAAAGCGACTTGATTTCGACGCACGTTGGTCTTGTCAGACAAGGTGTTTTCTCTTCGGGCCTTTTCTTTGTCTCGGCAATTGTCCATTCGAATTATGAATATTAACAAGGCCTAAAAATAACTCTTTCCTAAGCCGATATTAGACAAACTATAAGAATAATTATCTGCTAGCACTCACAGTTCCCTTTATTCGCGACTGTTTTTCTGGCAAGGGTTTCTTTATACCCTGAGTTTCCGATTTTAATCCCGCACTGTTCATTGCTGAGGTCGTACTCCGCGTTTTCTATTTTCGCAAGGATTTCTTTTGCAGTGTTGATGAAGGCAGCGTCGACATTAGCCCCTGTCTTTGCACTGGTTTCAATGTAAATCAAGTTGTGCTGGTCTGCGAAGGCTTTGGCCTCATCAACGGTGACTGCCCGGTCCTCTTCCAAGTCGACCTTGTTGCCGACAAGGGCCAGGGTGATGTCTTTGTTGCCGTGATTTCTGGCTTCTGAGATCCAGCGGGACAAGCTGTTGAAGGACTCCTTGTTGGTGATGTCGTAAACCAGCAGCGCAGCGACTGCTCCTCGGTAGTAAGATCGAGTAATGCTGCGAAAACTCTCTTGTCCGGCCTATGTGATGAGTACCGTGTCCCACATCTGAAGCTTTATTGTTTTGTCGTTCAGGTTTATTGTCCGGGCTCCGAACTCAACGCCGATCGTCAGGTCGTGGTCGTTTTTGAACCGACGGTCTGTGAATTGAAGCAATAAACACGACTTACCCACTGCTGAGTCACCGATTATGATGTACTTGAACAGGTAGGAATATGAAGACATTTATATTTCTGGATACTCATTGGATTTTACCTGGGGTTATATTTGAAGGTAGAGGGTTTTTTTAGGGGTTTGGGATTGAGATTCGGATTGTCGCAAGGGGTCTATGGTTTAAGAGGGAGGTAAGGATTGGGGGTTTTTGGGGGGTTAGTTGGGTTGAAATGGGTTTTAGAGGATTTTTGTTGGTTTTAGAAATTATTGATGGGTGGAGTGATTTTAAGAGTCTTTAAAATAATTAAGATGGGATGATCAATAAATTTTATTGGATCGATTTGAACTGTGAAAATTTCTGAATAACTTTTCATGAAAAAAAATATTAAAAACTTGCACTGGAATTAATTATTACTGAGTTAAGATTACTTTAAGTCAAAAGTAAAAATTAGTTACTTTTTATAGAATGAACTCAAGTATTCAATTCTTAAATTTAATCAGAAATAATCTTCAAATATTATATTTAATTCTGAATCCCTAAATACACTTCATACTTTTTAATAATTTACCTAAATCTTCAAAGTGATCAATCCTAAACTGATACCTCAGGCTACCCAAATATTAATTAAGAATCGTTTATTAAGTATCTATAAATGAGTCAAAGCCTTTACTCCTTATCTTCAACTCTGCAATCCAGCCTCTCAAAGATTTACCCAAACTACTCCATTTTGTCATCGACCTTTTCAGACCCTCTCACCTCTTTACAAGACGGTTTCAACAACGTCAATATTCATCCAGACCTTCTCGAATACTGGTCGATTAATTTTTTGCTCAGCTGCGAAGAAAACGGGCCTTGTTTATCAAAGATGAGTTTCGAAACCTTTTCTATTAATTTCAAGTGGGCACTTCGGGGAGTCTATAAAGGAGGAAGACAAGAGTACTTCAGGAATTATGGTGAATGTTGTGATGGGATTTTGACTAATGACATCCTGGAACTTAGCAAAAAAAACCAAATTAGTGAAATATTGAAACTTTTAGAAATTTTCAGAGACTATGAAGAGTGTTTTACTTTGGTTGAATACTCTTATAAGTATATTGTTGATATCTCCTTGACCACTGTTCTAGGAGATATTTCAGAAAATTATCAAAAAGATACTCCTGATGATAACATCATTAAGATTATAGACACTCTAGTTGATGCTCAGAAATGCAATGTGAATGTTTCACACTATGCTGAAAATTTATCTGATTTGGTTTTCGAGTATGTTGAAGTGGTGAATGGTAAACAGCTCGATAACCCTAACGCTCATTTCATCGAAGAAAACCTTGAAAAGTCTCTAGAGCTGTTAAATAACCTTGAAAAGCTCTGCAAAGATATTAACATAAAGCATCAGATTTTAGAATACAACGTAAAAATAATTTCAGCTTTACGTTTCTTCACTTCCTTACCCGAAGGTTTTCAAAAAGCAAATAATTCAAAACTCTCCAAAGGCCAGGTTAAATATTTGATAACACGATCAGGAATCTCAACCAGTATATATGAAGGAACATATTATGACAAAAAAGTGTGCATTAAAGTTTACACTTCACTGAGTAAATCTATGAATGATTTAGAAAAAGCTTACAAAGAAATTTCCATATACGAGACACTTAGTTCAAAGGCAGATGAAAATTTTAATTGTTTTTTGAGGTACTTCGGAAGTTTCATTGAAGAAGACTCAATTTATATGGTCATGGAATGGGTAGAGTGCAACTTGATGGATTACATTGATATGCTTCAAAGTCAAAACTACTTATTTCCTGAAAATTATTTTTTAGTGATAGCTAAAAAATTACTACTTTGATGGTAGATTTAGGGATTTTTCATAATGATATCAAACCGCATAACATGCTTATTGATAAGTTTTGGAATATAAAAATCATTGACTTTGATATTTCCTTGACTAAAATCCAGGACGTCACCTTCCAATCGACAGGGATATTCAAGATACAGGGGACTCAAGGATATCTAGCACCAGAGAAAGTTGATGCTATTAATAAAGGACAGAAAACTTTGAAATTTAATCAAGAAAAAGCTGATGTCTATAGTTTGGGACTTGTTTTTTACCAGATGATCACTTATAAATCTACACTTGAATGCTCTATTCAAGATATTTATAGAAATATTGATATGCTCGATTCGTATTCAGAAAATTTTAAAAGCTTTTTAAAAAAAATGCTTGATTGGAATCCTGCTACTCGGCCGAGATTTAGTGAAGCTTTGGGAATGCTTAGTTCAGGGGTGACCTCAACTTTTTCTTAAGAGGGGGTTTAGTTTAGAATATAAATTCTATGAATCACTCTAGCTTTGTGAGTCGATTAACTCATCTAGTGGATATGATATATTCTGCACAGTGGTCGACACAGAAATACTTTTTTGGATGCAACGACCATAGTAGGTTGCCTGTCTGGAATCACAAAAATTAATAATGCTTTCTCAGTCACTACTCATTTTAAAATATATTATCTGTAACTCATAATTTAGGTCAAGATGACTAATGTTGGAGTTTTAGTAAGCTAATGTGATATTAGCATAAAATATTGATGGAATTAGATTGAGTTTAGAATAAAGAATATCAGAATTTAAAATTTAAGAATTATCCAAAGTTTGTTTAGAATTTTTAAATATTTAGAATCTATTGTGCTTTTAGTATTTTTTAAGTAAAGTTAAGGACTAAAGAGGTTGACAATACAGATGTATTTTTCAATCTGCAGTGATTTTGAGTGCTTGAATTAGTGCAAGATTGCTTTTATACCATCACAATTACAACTTATTTCTAAAGTTCTTATTCTTTATAGCCCAAGTTTGTATTTTAATGTGGATTGC
The DNA here is from genome assembly GCA_006503475.1 of Stentor roeselii. Lineage (NCBI taxonomy): Eukaryota > Ciliophora > Heterotrichea > Heterotrichida > Stentoridae > Stentor > Stentor roeselii. Next base: position 121,369 of record RSEH01000131.1, read on the forward strand.
ATATTTCTTATTTTAATTTTGTTCGATGAATAGAAGTCAGATTAATCAAGGCTCATAGATAAAGTTATAAATGTTGTAGTTTCATAAATTCAAACACAAATGTTTAGCTTTAGAAAATTTGAAATTTTTACAAAAACTTCACTAGAACCGAATCTATCAACAACCTTATTACTTATTCTGCAAATATCTACTTGATAAATGAATAGGATTTAAAAGGTGGTCTAGATCTATTGCAAAATGGGCATTTATCCCCAAGGACTCTGCCAAAATCACGTGGACATATAAAGTAATTTGGAACAACAATCTCTCTGCTGGATCGCTTTACAAGAAGAACAAGTCCCTGAGCAGTCCCAAAGTTTTCCTTCGCATATTCAAAGTCTTTGAAACATTTTAACTGAAAAAAGTTGCCCTTACTATCTTCAGAAAAAAAATCAACAGGTTCTTGATAATTATAATTTTCTTCTATACGATGGAATTGATCAATGAATTCTGGCATACAGAAGAACTTGAAGTTATCATCTTGGTCCACTACAATACCTGAAAGTCTACTGTTTTATAGTTAAACATTAATTTATAGATAATATTCGGTTTAAATAAATGATATATGTCGTAATATTTTAGCTTCTGAGCTGTGCTTTAAATAAAAGTTGATCATAACTTGATTATTAATATCGAAGTTAACTTCAATAATTATTTGAATATCACACAAATGTTTAAATAAATCGATATTACACTTAAAATGCTTTCCATGCCTTGAAAATTTAAATGAAATTCATAGACTTTGAAAATAATCATTCTGTACAGCTTAAAAATTATTTAACAGCTGAAATCAGTTCAAACTATAGAAGATCTAACCTCTAAGAAATCTTTTATAAAAAAAAACAAAACTTTTAACTAATTTCTATAGTATTATTAGTGATTAAATACTCTTTTTCCTTGTAATGGTCTTGGCTTATGACAAATTACACAAAATTCATTTTTTCCTTCGTTTCGAGCTTCGCATACAGTGCAAACATATCTTTCTGGTATTTTAATTGAATCAATTGAGTATCTGATTGAAACAACAAGTCCTTGTGCTGTTCCACTTATTTCAAAAGCATTTTCAACATCTCTGTAACAAGTGAGAGGGACGATAAGGCCTTGAGGATCTTCGTAAGTCAAACTACACTGTCCATTGTTCTTATAGTAATTTTCTATATCCTGTAGTTCTTTAAGAGAGTTTGGAAACTTGAAAAGATTAAAATTATCTTGGTCATCAACTATAATTAGGTTCAATCCTTCTAGTCTTGCCATTTATAGATAATCATTTTTAGTTTATATATATTTTGAATCCAATTATAACTATGTTTAACATTATATTTCATTTCATATATGAATTCAAAGGATCTCTACAAGCTTAAACTCTTAAAATAGTTGAAATTATGAAAAGTAATAAAATTACATTTAGATGGATTTAAGATGAAGTTCGATGCTTACATTTCAGATAATCAATAAAAGGCTATTATGAATCTCTTGAGTGATTTATCATTATAAAGGTTTCCTGTATTCCTACTTTTCTTGGTTTCCTCCCTATGGACAGGCAGTTCAGAATTGTTAAGCCTTATATTAAAATATATATCAAGATGCAGATTTGACAGCTACTCGGTAGCCTGATCTAAGTTACAAAGATAAAACAAGACCGAGATTTTAGTAGAACTCTTAGAAAAAGTGAAGAATCTTGGATTTGCTTAGCTTAAGTGTACTGAAGAGCCATAAATCAAGAAAAATTTGTGAAAATAGGAGAAAATTTAAGGAAATATATATACACAAATCAAGCAAACCATGGATATTTAAGAGAGAGGAGATATTGTTGGCAAGATTTGAAAGTTTACTGCCAGGTCTTAGCCATCGAAGTTGATAGACTGTTTGGACAAGTCTATGGAATTGACATTGAGACTATTTCAGTAATCAATAATCAACTTCTAGAAATTCAAAAAGCTTTTACAAAAACTCAAGTAATTTCTTTAAATACTCAAGCCTTTCACTGATATCTTTTTGCGATGTGCTTATCTTATTTGTGATGTAGCTTTTCTTCAATTAATCCAGATATGCAGAATATTACTTTGAATATGCAAATTATTCAATTAACCAAATAAATCGAACTGTATACTAATTGAATATGCGAAGCTGCTTAGAAAGACGATAAATTTATAATTGGTATACAGTGTCCTAATTGATACATATACTAAACCTGAACATATTTTCTAAAACAAAATTAATTACAAATCAACTCGTTTTATTTATATTCAATAACATTTAATTTATCCTTATCTTAGGTCTTATCATTTATTTTTTCAAAAGTTTTATTGAAATTTTCGAGCCTCATACCAAGACATAGCAGATGTCAACAAAAATACCTGAACAATTTGGATGATCTTCTCAAACAAATTCCAAATTTTGAAAGCTCAAATGAAGCTTGAAAAATAATACTTTTTTTAAGGTCTTTATCATTTAGAAAATCATCAAATTTACCAATCTCCTCCTTAATATTTATCTATAGGTCTTTCTATAGATATTTTATTTCAATTTATGTCATTATAGGGCTCAACCTTTAATTTGTATAAATATCTATGCACTGCCTATTTTACAAATCGGGTTTGTTATGTGACCACATCATCTTGAAGTTGTTTTATCTTCTTTCTTTCTTAAAACAACAATTTCATGGCCTTTTCTATCTAAATCACAACTTCACTATCGTTTAAAGAAAAATCCTTAGCAATTTGTGAGGTAATTTTTATTCTTCAGGGTTTTTCTAATTTCACTAGCAAGCTCAGCTTAATTATAGAAGACTTTCATTGTATTGTACCTTGTAAATCACTTACTTCGCAAACCGTTAATATATTTTAAAATTTTTTAATGGATTTCCAATTGAATATTATTTAATTGTTGAGGGGTAAGAGAGTGATGAATTCAGGTATTCTATTCTCGACATGTGACTCAGCTTCATGAGAATCTGGCTGGGCTTATTATAAAGAGATCTCAAAGGCTATAATCTTCTTTTTATTTATTCTGTGAACCTTTTGAGCCAAACATGAGAGGAGTAAATTGGTTTTGATAAAACTCGTCTAAGACTTGAGTCAAAAGGGAAAATGTAGTTAAAGTCCAACTTCAAGGTTGCCAGGCACGCTTTGGCTAATCAAATGCATTTTTATCTTGAGATGGTCTAAGATAGATTATTTCTCATAAGTAGAGCTTTTTTTGCTTAAACATCTTGAACAGACAGAATATTTTAACTTATGAGGAAAAGAATTTCTATTAATTATTCTATATTTATATGAAATATAAACAAAGTACTTTTTTGAAATTTGCTTATTTTATTTCACCTTTCTTCAATTTTTTGAAATATTTTATTTTTGAAAATTTTCGTAATTTCTCTAGTTTTCAACTAAAAGTTTTTTTGTTTTTTTCAAGTTTTAATGATTTGGTCTCATCGAAACCTGAGTTATGCAAGCTTTTCTGTACTATTCAATTTTTACTAGGGATTTTACAATTTAAATAAAACCAGGAGGAAGTTCCTTCGAGTTTTAGCTCATATTCGAGAATTTTTTCTTATTTTCATCTAATCTCGCTTCTTTCAGCTCAATTATCTGAGCCAGAATTAGTCATATAATGCGACTCATAAGTATCTGTGCTCAAATTAAGAACCTTTTATTTAAAGCCCTGATAATAAATGAATGCGGCTTAGCATTAGTTCTATGAATTTATTACTAATTAAGGGATTTTTTTATATATAAGTGTTTGAGAACTCTTTCTTCTTGATTTACTACTGTTTCGTTGATTGACACTTTTTTTTTGTAAAACTTTAAAATATCTATGTCAAGCTGAAATGCCCCAAACAACAGAATCATTCCGAATTGATTTAAGACACAAAAATATTCAGTGAATTAATAGATTAAAGTATGTAAATTTGAGGATTAGATTGACTTTGATCATGTTAAGCAAGTCTAAATGTTTTTGGAGTAGATCTCATATAGATACTTTCACTGAATATTCTAAAATACTTAGTGCTTTTAATGGACTAAATACTGGTATTAGATTGATTTTCACGATTTTATGAAATTCAGACTAATAGTATTATTAGCTAATCTTATAACCATGAATGGATGGATTAAGGTATTTCTATATCAAACTTTAAACGTTTAGCGAAATTTTTATGCTAATTAAATTCGATCATTTTATTATTTCTATTCATCTGAATGCTTTATTTACCATAAATTTTATTACTCTGAATAAATTGAAACTAAGAATTGAATTTCAGATTATAAGACTAAACATATTCATGATCTAAGACCATAAAAATTTCTTTAACTTGAGTATATGATTGATATATGTTTTTCTATACTGGGAAAGGTGAAGACAATTCAGATTATATTTATTTTTTCTCTGAGTTTCTGAGATTTGGAAATTATATATGAATTTATTTTAATAAATGGATGCTTAGATTTTCAATTGAAACTTGTTTTAGAGTAGACATTTTCATCAAAGATATCAAATTTTAAATTATAGTTAAGCTCGTCCAATATAATTTATTTTTTACATAATAAATGCAGTAAATACTCCATTTTGTTGAATCTCATCAATTATGCGATAGAACTGATTACTGACGACGAAACACCGGTAAAGTAACAGACGAGGAAAATTCCTTCTTAAATCAATTTATGGAGGAAATCTGTTATTTTTTATCTGAGTATTCAACATCATTAGAGTCTAGTCATCTTAATAATTTTATGCTCAAACTGGTGAGGAAACCTAGGACGGAAATAGTATCAAACTATGAAAATCACTAAAATATTCAATTATTTCAATCTATAAACAGCAAAAACAGACTCAAAATACATAGAATTCATAATCTAGACAATAATGAAAAATTTGTTTCTTAGGATTAGAATTGTATTTCGAGATCTGGTCAATATATATTCTTTTTTTTTAAAATATTGACAGTTGCTGCTAAATTTTAAGCTCGTAAAGGATTCTTTTCTGATAAATTGTAACTAAAAATTGTATATATCTTGTACTGATATTAATATCAAGACTCTAATCTCAATTATAACTTTACTCAATTCTAAATCTTTAATGAATCAATCTTTTTCATTTTTCTTCAAATATCTTTTTCCAACTCTAAGATAAATATTTCCCTCTTTTCTCTTATAAAAATAGCGGACATAGCAGTTTTCATTATCCTACTCTTAGTTGTTTAGCCCTGAAAAAACAACGTGAAACTTATCAGAATCAAAGATCTCTTCAATAGTTTAAAAATCCCAATAATCTTCTAATCTCAATGTTTTCAGATAATAACTTGGATCATAACTGTCATATAATCTCTCAATTTTTTTCAGTAAGGTGTTCTAATAATCGCAAAAAGTAAATATATATAGTTTATGTAAGTTTGTTATACTTAATCTTTGATTATATTATATACTTTATTAATAAGTTTTATCTTCATATCTTAGAGTTCAATTATTTGATATATATATTTAATATTTTATCATGTCTATATTAATTTTAATTGATCTACGATTTTATGACTACATTTTTATGTATCTTTTTAGATAATTTCTTTGAGTTGAATATATATATTAAATACTGGTTAGCTTTATATATACGAGACTGGATATTTTTTTAAATAATCTTCGATTAGAAACTTTTATTTATATTAATAATAGTTATATATAATTAACTCTTCTTTCTAAATTTATAATCCTCTTGATTTTGTATAAGAAATGTTTAAATTTTATTCTTTTACGAGAAGATTTTTTAATTGACACTTTTATTAAAAACATCGAAATTTAAATGTATTTGTGGATAAATATGCTAATCACTTGAGTACTTATGTTAAATTTTGACGAAAATTAATTATGAAATTCATAACTTTTTCAAATATTTTTAAAAGATTTTGAGTTAATTGAATGATACATGAATATAAATTCTTTTGGTTTTATATCAGTACTTCAATTGTCAAGATCTTTATTCAACAAGAATCTGCTAAAGTTTATATCAGTTAATAGGATTAATTTCTATATAAATTATAATAGAATATTCCATGAATACTAGTATTTAATTAATCTAAACACTAATTGACTTTAACTTGTCTATTTTCTTGGTTATGAAGTTAAAACGATAAATGTACATATCGTTCAACATAAAGTAAATAAATTCTCCTACCTTGATAGGAGAGCAGTACTGAAATCCAGTATATACTGATGTTGAGGTATTTATTATTTCCCAATTCTTATTCTTGTATTCAATGAGTCTATTATTATCAAATAAGTAAAGCTTATCAAAAATTCCGACCATAAATTTGTTTGTTGAAGATGAAGGAATACTGTAAAAACTTCCATAGTTATTATTTTGAATATTATATTGATACACTGTTGATGTATTTACACCAGAAATAATTATACTATTTTCATAAAGTATTGGATTGCAAAAGGAAACAGTAGTCGGGTAGCTTGAAATGTTTGTCCAACTATTATTTTTAATGTTGTATTTTTCAGAATTTGTAAAATAAGTTCTCCCCGAATTATATCCAGCAAATACATAAACAAAATCATTAAAAAAACAACCAGTCCCAGAATTGAATTTTTGATTGCTCGAGTTTGCTTTTTTCCAGAATTTTTTGGTAGTGGTATTCAAAATATAAGTGTAGTTCTGGACAGAGCCATTATCTCCTCCGTTAGAAAATAATGTTCCATCAGGTAGATAACAAAAGGAGCTATAATCTCCTAAGTTTTCAGGACATTCTTCCACATAGTAAATATCAATCTTACAGTCATTCCTAACATTTACATTAACTGCGAATTTAGTTGACTTTTTAAAAAAGGTAAGTAATGATGTTGGTTGAAGATCTTTGATATACTGAAGCAAGTCCACCTGTTTTTCAGTCATTGTAAGGCTGAGATCAAGTTTTATCTTTGGAACTTCCCAGTAAGGTGAGTCAATATTTGTGCATCCAACTTGACTCGAAATTATTCTTTCAGTTAATGTAATATCTCCAATAAACCTAACTTTATGCATTTGGCAAACAGAAAAAATAAGCTCATCATATAAGTTTTCAAGTTGTCTGATATTATTTGACAAGTCATTTGCTGATTTTGTTATCTTTGCGACATAAGTTTGACATTCTTTTAAAAGACTTGTCTTCAGGTTCAGGGAGTCAACCTTGCATTTTCTGCATAAATCAATTATTTTTTTTCTATCGTATTCTGAAATTGGCTTGTAAATTCCTACAGATATATGGTTTGATTCATTATGCAAATGATTTGTACACAAGTATATCTCTGGTGATTTGCAGTAACAAACGAATTCAGCTTCAATTTCGCAATTCGAGGTATTGCATTTTAGAGGTTTGAATGGCTCAGCCATTTATAGAACATTCTAGATTTTTGGGTTTTGGAGTTTATATAAATTGACTCAGAGTTTGATAGAAATAAGAAAAGTTTTCTGATTGAGTATTCTGAGTAATTTATAGACTTTGATTAAGGTGAAATTGGATGTTTATAGTCAAGATATTTAATACTGAGAGTTCGAAGCAAGTAGAATCATGTTCAGCTTGCAGAATTCGATAATAGGACTATTAACCACTTGAAATAGTTTGAAGATCCTATGACTCAGGTGCATACAAATACAATAGATGAACGTGGAACGCAATTAAACGCAGAGTATCAATAAGAGGGAGAAACAAAGAAGAGATAAGCACTAATCTTAAATAATTTGTATTTAAAAGACAGAATAACCGAAACTTATGGATATGATTATTGAGAGCATTTAAAACGATAGAAATGAATAGATTTATCCTTACTATAAACCAATATGCCTGGTAAGTTTGTTATTGTAAAAGGTTTAACCTCTCATACATTTGTCCATTAAACTTATACCCAGGCTTTGAAAAGGATGATTTCGATAGCCTGATTAAAAATTCTATATTTTTACTAGAACTCGTCTTCGAAGCAGTTTAAGGACTTGGAACTCATTCATTCTTATTTAAAACTCATTAAAAAGGAGAACAGCTAATTTTTTTTTAATCATCCCAAGGCTGCAGGTGAAGACGCAGGATTCGTTGATTGGTAAGTGAGAGAGGTAAGGTTAAATTGAATATAAAAAGGTCTTTAATTTATTTTTAGCTTTTGGATTGGCAGGTAATGAGAAAGCCTTGAAAGATACGGGTTGCAATGAACAAATGATTAAAGTTGATTCTTTTTTTATGAATTGGAATTCTTGTTATAAAAGTTCACAGTGAGGAAATTTTAACCTTCAAAACAATTAGGTGAATCTCTCTTATTGTTTGAATCAAGGAATGAGACATAAACAAAGCATTAAAAACTTAAAAATAACTATTTAACTAGATTAGGCTATATTATTCAAAAACTCAATCATTATGTGAATGCTTGAAACTCATAAAATTGTTAGAGAATATTCATTTTTTTTTGAAAAATTATATATATATGTAAATTATTATAATTTAAACCACTGCATTGATATATTTTTCATCATCATTCATTAGATTTTGATTTTTTTATTATTCACTCGATCAGTCTAAAATTATATTTTGCGTTTCTAAACAAAATAAATAAGTAAAATTTGAAGCCATCAAAGGCCAAGTATCTGTTCTAATGCCAAAAATAAATAATTTGTGCATCAGTATTGAGAAATCATCTAAAATAGCCTTTAATTCATGAGTTAATACAGATAAAGATTCATCATAAAAAACTAAAAACTTCAATATAATTTTAGAAAATTAAGAGTGATCAAGTTTATTCATATAATAAAGAATGATTTAAATTAGTTAATAAGAATAATATAGGATAAGAAAATTTTAACCTATCTTAAGATTATATGGAAGACCTTACTGATTTCTATCGAGTTCTATTACTGATATCTAGATGAGCTACTTAGAAAATTTTTGGTATTGTAGAAGCATGTTATATTATTTGCATTTTAACATGTAATATAGATATTTTGTTCCTTTTAAATATTAAAAGAGAAGTTCTTCACAACCAACCCTTCTTAAGATAGACTTTAAGTATGCCTTTTAAAAATTGAGTGTATATGAAATCATAATCAAAAGATATAAGTTTATTTCATGACATTTCAGCTATATTTAATATACTTGAAAGTTTTAAAAAGTGATCGGTACTTCAAGTCGAATTTATAAAGAGAATGAGAAAATATTTTGTCTAATCAAATAAGTTAGATATTTGAAAATCAGTAAAATTCTATTATCCGATTATCATTTTTATTCGACACTACTTTAATTAGCATTTCATTTCTCTTCTATTCCTCACTTATATTCAATTTGCATATATTTAGGCTTTTTTGTTGTTAATATTTTTTTGTGTTCAATATATCGTAACGCTGTATTGAGAATATTGAGCTTAGAATTCTGATTTAAAATTTACTGCGTGTAAGATGTGAATTTTTGTTGCAGAGTGATGCAAGATATTATTTTTAAAAAATAATCTATAATATGATTGTCTTTATCAATTCAATTCTTTCAGAAAATGTCACTTTGAATGTTCTGAATTATTTAAGCAAATATTTTTGGTTGACTAAATCTTTTGATTATACAGAATGATATTTTATTTAATCACCAGAAGGAAATTAATTAGTGAAATCATTTGAATTCTAATTTATTAGTCATTTAATTTATGTTTTTCAATAGTTAATTTATTTAGATTGAGGTGTTAATATGACAAAAAATGAATAAAGTAAAGGAAAAAAATGAACACTATTAACTCTTGAACAGAAGTTAGAAATAATCAAAATATCAAAAAATCACCTTTAGTCACCTAAAGTATATATTGAAAATATTTTTAAAATAAAAAG